>LR751663.1:54369-147747 GCA_902729485.2 Mus minutoides
TAGAGACATGAGCTCTGGGGGGTTAGTTCATATTGTTGTTCCTCTTATAGGGTTCAAGGCACCTTCAGCTCCTGGGGTACTTTCTCTAGTTTCTCCTTTGGGGGCCCTGTGTTCCATCATATAAATGACTGTGAGTATCCACTTCTGTATTTGCCAGGCACTGGCATAGCCTCATATGAGACAGTTATATCAGGGTCCCTTCAGCTAACACTTGCTGTCATATGCAATAGTGTCTGGGTTTAGTGACTGATTATGGTATGGATCCCCTGGTGGGGTAGTCTCTGGATAGTCCATCCTTTCGTTTTAGCTCCAAATTTTGTCTCTATAACACCTTTCATGTTTTTCCCCCCTATTCTAAGGAGGAATGAAGTATCCATATGTGGGTCTTCCTTCTTCTTGATTTTCTTGTATTTTGCAAATTGTATCTTGGGTATTCTAATACTCTGTGCTAATATCCACTTATCAGTGAGTGCATATCTAGTGACTTCTTATGTGATTGGGTTACCTCCCTAAGGATGATATCCTCCAGATACATCCATTTTCCCAAAAATTTCATAAATTCATTGTTTTTAATACCAGGGTAGTACTCAATTGTGTAAATGTACCATATTTTCTGTATCCATTCCTCTGTTGAGGGACATCTGGGTTCTTTCTAGCTTCTGGCTATGAGAAATAAGGCTACTATGAACATAGGGGAACATGTGTCCTTATTACCAGTTGGAACATCATCTGGTTATATGCCCAGGAGAGGTATTGCTGGATCTTCCCGTAGTACTATGTTCAATTTTCTTAGGAACCGCCACACTGACTTCCAAAGTGGTTATACCAGGTTGCAATCCCACCAGCAATGGAAGAGTGTTCCTCTTTTTCCACATCCTCGCCAGCATCTGCTGTCACCTGAATTTTGATCTTAGCCATTCTGACTGGAGTGAGGTGGAATCTCAAAATTGTTTTGATTTGCATTTCCCTGATGATTAAGGATGTTGAACATTTTTTCAGGTGCTTCTCAGCCCAATGGTATTCCTCACTTGAGAATTCTTTGTTTAGCTCTGTACCCCATTTTAAATGGGGTTATTTGAATTACTGGAGTACAGCATCTTGAGCTCTTTGTATATATTGGAAATTAGTACCCTATCATATTTAGAATTGGTAAAAATTCTTTCCCAATCTGTTGGTGGCCTTTTTGTCTCTTTGACAGTGACTTTTGCTTTACAGAAGCTTTGCAGTTTCATGATGTCACATTTTTCAATTCTTGATCTTACAGCACAAGCCATTGCTGTTCTGTTTAGGAATTTTTCCCCAGTGCCAATATCTTCGAGGCTTTTCCCCACTTTCTCCTCTATAATTTTCAGTGTCTCTAGTTTTATGAGGAGGAATCTTAACAGTCCCATTTCTCCTACAGAAATAGAAGCAGTCATTAAGAGTCTCCCAACCAAAGAATGCCCAGGACCAAATGGGTTTAGTGCAGAGTTCTATCAGACCTTCAAAGAAGACCTAATTCCAACTCTCCTCAAACTATTCCACAAAATAGAAACTGAAGTCTACCCAATTCATTCTATGAAGCCACAATTACTCTGATACCTGAACCACACAAAGATCCAACAAAGAAAGAGAACTTCAGACCAATTTCCCTTATGAATATAGATTCAAAAATACTCAATAAAACCCTTGCAAATCAAATCCAAGAACACATCAAAACAAACATCCATCATGACCAAATAGGCTTCATCCCAGGGATGTAGGGATGGTTTAATATACAGAAATCCATTAATGTAATCCACTATATAAACAAACTCAAAGACAAATATCACATTAGATGCTGAGAAAGCATTTGACAAAATGCAACACCCCTTTATGATAAAAGTCATGGAAAGATCAGGAAGGAATTCAAGGCCCATATCTAAACATAATAAAAGCAATCTACAGCAAAGCAGTAGCCAACATCAAACTGAATGGAGAGAAACTCAAAGCAACCCCACTAAAATCAGGGACTAGATAAGGCTGCCCACTTTCTCTCTACCTATTCAACATAGTACTTGAAGTCCTAGCCAGAGCAATTCGAAAACAAATGGAGATCAAGGGGATACAAATTGGAAAGGAAGAAGTCAAAATATCACTATTTGCAGATGATATGATAGTTTAGATAAGTCACCCTAAAAATTCCAACAGAGAACTCCTAAACCTGATAAACATCATCAGCGCAGTAGCTGGATATAAAATTAACTCAAACAAATCAGTGGCCTTTCTCTACACAAAGGATAAACAGGATGAGAAAGAAATTAGGGAAACAACACCCTTCACAATAGTCACAAATAATAATTTTATGGAAACACACTGAGATTGATTCATTCACTTTCTAGATATACTGTTCTTGAAGTTCACAGACTTCTTTCTTTAACTTCTTCTAGAGTCTTCTACCTTTCTAGAGGGTACAAGTACCTAACCGTCCTAATTATATTAGTTTTACCGATAGGACGGTTTTCGTTAGATGTCTAAGTTAAGTTAGAGGTAGTTTTATCCAACTCAATTCTTCACTCAGTTAGAAAGGGTAATTTGCAAGTTCATCTGGAATAACAAAAAACCTAAGATTGCAAAAATTCTTCTCAACAATAAAAGAACCTCTGGTGGAATCACCATCCCTGCCCTCAAGCTGTACTACAGAGCAATTGTGATAAAAACTGCATGGTACTGGTACAGTGACAGACAGGTGGATCAATGGAATAGAATTGAAGATCCAGAAATGAATCCACACACCTATGGTCACTTGATCTTTGAGAAGGGAGCTAAAACCATCCAGTGGAAAAAAGATAGCATATTCAACAAATGGTACTGGCACAACTCGCGATTATCATGTAGAAGAATGGGAATTGATATTCTTATCTCCTTGTACAAAGCTCAAGTCTATGTGGATTAAAGAACATTTCTTTAGGTGCTTCTCAACCATTCAAGATCCCTCAGTTGAGAATTCTTTGTTTGGCTCTGTACCCCAATTTTAAATAAGGTTATTTGGTTGTCTGGAATCTAACCTCTTGAGTTCTTTGTATATTTTAGATATTAATTCTCTATTTTATATAGGGTTGGTAAAGATCTTTTCCCAATTTGTAGGTTTCTGCTTTCCCTACTGACAGTGTCCTTTGCCTTACAGAAACTTTTCAATTTTATGAGGTTCCATTTGTCAATTATTGATTTTCGTGTCTGATCCATTCATGTTCAGTTAAGAAAAAAAAATGTTTCCTGAGCTGATGTGTTCAACACTCTTTCCCATTTTTTCTTCTATTAGATTCACCATATTTGGTTTTTTGTGAAGGTCCTTGATCCATTTGTACAAAGAAATAAGAATGGATCAAGTTGCATTCTTCTACCTGCAGACAGCCAGTTGAACAAGCACCATTTTTTGAGAGTGCTGTCCTTTTTCCTCTGAATGGTTTTCGCTTCTTCTTCAAAGATCAAGTGACCATAGGTGATTGTGTTTATTTCTAGGTCTTCAATTCTATTCCATTCATCTACCTGTCTGTCTCTGTAACAATACCATGGAGTTTTTATCCCTATTGCTTTGTAGTAGAACTTGAAGTCAGGGATAGCATTTACCCCAGAAGATTTTTATTATTGATAATTGTTTTTGCTACCCTGAACCACCAACCAAGGTGTGCAGCACATTGTAGCAGATGTTCAACTTGCTTTTTCACATGGGGTCTCCCAACAACTGAAGCAAGAGCTGTCCCTAAACTTGCTGCCTGCCTCTGGATATATTTTCCTTACCTGGCCTTGTCTGGCCTTATTGAAAGAGGATATGCCTAGCTTGCAGAGACTTGATGTGCCAAGGTGGGGAAATACTCAGGATATGGTGGTGGTGAGGTGTCCCCCTCTCAGAAGAGAAGGGGATGGAGGATGGGAGGAGAAACTTCATGAGTGGGAGACCATGGGGTGAAGGAGGAGGGGGGAGAAACAATAGATATACAAAGTAAGTAGATAGATAGATAGATAGATAGATAGATAGATAGATAGATAGATAGATGATAGATAGAAAAAGAGATCACCCTGAGACTCAGAATAGATTTTGACTATGGACTTTAAGTGTTGTTGAGAAGACTATGGGAACTATTTTTTTTCAATATTTTATTAGATATTTTCTTCATTTACATTTTAAATGCTATCCCGAAAGTCCTCTATACCCTCCCCCAATCCTCCTTCCTCCCCATACCCACCCACCCCCACTTATTAGCCCTGGCGTTCCCCTGTACTGGGGCATGGCTATGGGGACTCTTGAAATTGGACTAAATGAATTTTTCAGTGTGGTATGTGCATATGCCTGGGTGAGGGTGGTGCAGGGAGTGGGGATTTAAATAAGAATGACACTCATTTAATCATATGTTTGAATATTTTGTTTGTGAATTGATGAAGTGTTTGAGAAACAACATTGAGATAAGCCTTCTTGGTGTAGGAGGTTTGTCACTGGAGATAGACTCTGAAGTTTTAAGACTTGTTCAATTTCTACTATGCTCTGTGCTTCGTTTTTGTGGATCGCAATATAAATTATTAGCCACAGTAGCTGCAACTGCTTGGATTCCTCTATCATAGACTCTAAGCCTTTGGAACCATAAGCCCAGTAACTTTCTTTTATTAATTGCCTTGCTCATGGTATCTTATCACAGAAATAGAAGGCTAGCTAAGAAAGCAGCTCATTTTAATATTTGTTCATTTACACTTTTATAATCACTATTAATAATGTCAGTAAAGTCTTGACTGCTTTACATTTGCATTAACTTAAAGTAGCTATATATTACAAATTGTGTTTATCATTCATCATCTTTTAAATTCATAGTTTACTCAAATAGATACAGTAATTATCTTTCCATTTTAATAGTTTATATACCTTTACTGTTTATTTCTGAATCTATAATCACAAAATTTTCCCACCATTTGTCTCCCTGTAAAATCTCACATATAACTCTACTTGCTCTTTCAAATGTATTACCTCTGCTTTCATGAATTGTTATTATATGTATGTATGCTTATTTATATGCATATATACTCCATAAAATCTACTCAGCCTGTTAAGTGTTACTTGTGAGTTGTATGTATGCTTTCCCAGGGTGGCCATTTGGTGTAAGACTGTCAGTTAGTGTGTTCCTCCCAGGAAAAGACATATAAGAAATTAAATAAAAGTCATTTTTATTTCATAAAATCAATTAAAATGTATTATTAAATCATAATAAGGGAGAACAATTTGCATTACACATATTGAGCCTATTTTAATTTTTGTTATTGTTATTTCTTTCACAGGAGTTAGAATAGAAAGAAAGTGACCTAGTTAATGCCTATATAACTCAACATGCCTTTCAGGCAGGAAAGATCACAGGCTTAATTGTTAGAGTGTTAGAGACAAATCTAAATGTGTCTCTAGTAATTACGTGCTATGGGACCTTGGGTGAACTGACAAAGTTTTACAAAGTGTGGTATCCACACATACTAGTCACCACTCAAGGTTAATCTTAGTCTGTGATTAATTTTATATTATGTCATAGCCAAAGCACAATGATGCCTGCATCATATTTTCCAAGTACACCTAATCAATGTCACTTCTGATTTTTACATTCAATTGGGTACAGAAAATTTTAGAGACTTATAAATTTATTTTCTCACTGTGAGTCCTTTCAATAAATCCTGTTCTCATTACATTTATGGTTATGCTAGTAAATTTACAGATATAAACAAGGTGGTGACTTGATAAAACATACAAATAGAATATTGATAGTTAATTATTGTAGGTTAGAAATTGGCTTGTTAAGTAAAACAAAGACCCTATACATAAATAATATCTTCTTTCAACACATCCCACTACGATTCTCTCATTACATGTTTCAATGTTTATAAGGACACAAGTCAAATAAGACTCCAATCCTAAGCTTCATTTTGCTCATTTCCCCAGTGATATTTTTTATACTGTCATTATTTAGGAATAGAGTTTTCAGCTTGTCTTTTTTCTACTCTGTGGTTAAGAAGAAAGTCCCGAAAGTTTGTTCCAGCAGTAAATAACCTCTGCCCATTTGGTTGGATATTATTAGAGCTCACCAGGAAATGTCTCTAACAACTCATATTATGCTATTCTTCTTTGTATTATTCACTGGAGCATACTAGCAATATATTCTATTCTGTAGAAGAATAGAAGAAGATTCATTGAGAGTATAATTTACTGTATCATTTGTTTTAAATGGAATTCATGAGATTTGCCAACTTCTTAAACACTTTGAGAAATATGAGAAAAAAAAATCTCTATTTTTGAGACGTCAACTTACTCTTGCTTGAGATATTTCTCCTGGCTCCTCTTTGCAAGAGGGACTTGGCAATTCCATTAACATAATTGCATATATCCTTTAAAACCTTCAGTAAAACTTAAATATACTGAAATTTTGATGTATCTGAGTACCATTAAGAACCAAGTCATTTCTCAGGAAAAAAAAAAAAAGAAAAAGAAAGAAAAAGAAAAAAAATCCAACAGAATCAACAAAATGGTGTGTTACACAGTAGATCGACACCAACAAAAATGTCTGTTCTATAGTAATAAATTTCTTCTTTCTTTTAAAAAGGAAATCTTCAGAGGAAGTGAGTTTGAAATGAGAAAATAAATCTTAGATGCAAAGGGTCACATATAATTAACCTCTATTATAACTGGCAACTCACAATGTTCTTCAGAGCAATCCAATAAAATTAAACATAGCACATAAACATTAGGTGAGAAAGGCAATATATATTGCTAACTTTACCTTTTCACAGATATCTTGAACCTTACTCTCTGCTCTCTGTGTTTGCATAGAAATATATTTTTGTTAAAAGAAAATAGCAACAATAGTGTGTTATAAAAAGAAATAAATATTACCAACTAAAGACAATCTGAGATATAATATTCAATTTAAATTTTCTACATTCAATTTAACCAATGTTTTACATTGAACTTTCTTTTAGAAATTAGCAGTATTTAAATATTAATATTTATAATCTTTATACCACTTATGTTCTTTTATGTAATTTAATTTATAAGTGTGTATGTATAATTTTAGAAGATGATAATTAAATTACATAATAGAATGTGTTGTTCTAAAATTGATTTGAGAAAATAATTGATTGATGCCTGATATCAGTTTAAAGAGCATAAATAAATTTGGATATGAATGTGGAAAATCTGATGTGACACATAACTAAAAAGTAACACATAAAACTGTTTTGTATTTGAGCATAGTAAACTCTTAAGATATTTGTTAAATTTGAAGAGCTTTAATATTTTTGAAAGATAAATTTTTAGATGTCAAAAGTTATAGCAGATAGTAAACTAGGGTTTCTTATTAAAAGTATAGTTTCTATATAAATGGTATCTCTACTAGGTTTTATTTTTTTTCCTGTGAGGAAATGACATGATAATGGGAATTTTCTCAAGTAAAAGAAAAACATTTACTTGAGATTTGCTTGCAGTTTGCCATATATCTTAGCTGAAGTTCAGGTCCAGTTTTTAACAGACGTCTCTGATTAAAGGGTCAGGATTCTGGAGAAGACTCTCCAATTGCAAGATTCTGGGAGAGACTCTCCAGTTTGAGAACAGATAAAGGTGTTAGCTCTTCAGATGTACAGAACAAAGCATTCCTCTTGGTCTGTAAGCCCAGTGGGTGTCATTGGGGTTCTTGGACGATGTCTGAATTTCTTGGATGAGTGATGCCACTGAGTTCCACGTGCAGCCTTGGAGGTACTAGAGACCTTGACTAAACTATTTTTACATTTATAGAAGACTTTTTTTACTATGCTCATTATAAACAGTATCTAGGTTACATTCTAGAATGGTTCTACTCTGAATATTCTTGAGCCAGGCCCACACAGTTCAAATAAACATCAGCAGCACTGACTTCCATGCTTCTATTAAGCCCTATTTAAAGTGTGTAACTGCATTTCTAATTCAAAAATCTCAATACCTATATTCCTCTTTTAAAAAGCATGGTCAGGCTTATCCGAGCAGTAACTCAGTCCCTGGTACCAGCATCTGTCTTAGTTAGGGTTTCTACTGCTGTGAAGAGACACCATGACTATGGCAACTTTGTTAAAGGAAAACATTTAGTTTGTGATGGCTTTATAGTTTCAAAGGCTTAGTCCATTATCATCATGGCAAGAAACATGGTATGCAGGCAGACCCGATGCTGGAGAAACAGCTGAGAGTTCTATATGTTGATCTGCAGGCAGCAGAAGGAGAATGGTAAAGGCATCAGTATTTGAGACTTCTAGTCCCACCTACTCAGTAACACATAGTTATCATAGTGACCTAAGGCCATACTACTCTAAGAAGGTTATACCTTCTATTTGTGTTAATCCCTATGGATCAGACATTCAAACACCTGAGTCTATGGGGTACATTCTTAATTAAACATCCTCAAAAATGTGCTTGCAACAAAATAAATGCATGTATATGAATCCCAGGTTTTCTCTCAAAGGAAACTGAAAACAAAGCAACAAGAGATTTTAAATCCATAGTGAGCAGTATAAATGAAGAGAGAGTAATTTCTCCTTAGTCGGTATTGAAACTTTGAAAGACATCTAGAGAAAATTACATTTTCCACTTCTGTTGGTCATTGTTCTCCTCAGGAAAAAATTGCAGAGAGGTGATTGGAAAATGCTAATAAAAAAGACAAGAAAAATGAATAAAACTTTAGTTTAAATTTTAAAAAAATGCACATACCATACTCAGGCTTCATTGAAGCAGAAATGAACAGGTGAGCTAGTAACTCAAGAGAAGGTGAGAAGATAAGTATGTGGAGTGATTTGAAGGAGACTGGGCTCATACATTTGAATGCTCAGTCTCAAGTGGGTAGAACTGTTTAAGAGGATTGAAGGGATTAACAGGTGGGCTGTATTGGTGTAGTTGTGAGCTTATTGGAAGAAATGTGTAAATGAAGAAAAACCCTGAGGTTTCAAAAGTCCACACAAAGCACAGGCTCTCTTTATGCTTATATATCTGGGTTAAAGCTCTCAATTCTTGATCCCACATGCTCCCATGTCCCAAGCCATGAAGATAATGGTCTAACTCTTGGAGGATCCCAGGTTCTAGTCCTCAGCAAGAAGCAGAACTTGGCATCTTTGCCCACTTTATTCTAGCTTTAGAACGAATAAAAGAAGAAAGAGGTTGTGGAATCTTCTTCCACAAAAAGAAAAACCCACTGAAGTTACGTGTATGTCAGAAGGGCCCTGTATGGAGGGCTACAAGGTAGGGTATGTCGTCATGAATGTGAATCTTGTATTGAGTTCTAGACTCAAGATATAAGATATGTTAGAGCCTGAAGATATCTGCTAAGGAGTGCTTTTAACAGGGTGTGGAACCATCTTGAGAGAGTAGGAGTTGCCATCAACAAGCTAAAAGGAATGGGAGATCCGAACAGTGTTTTGACATCAGACATATAAATGAAGAATCTAGAGTTTAACCTGCTTGCTTTTAGTATGCTTTGGTCCAGTATTTCTTTCTTTTTCCCCGCCTCTTCTCTTTTCGATGTTGTAAGCATGTCATCTTGGATTTTAATTTTATGGAGGTTTACATTTTTCCTTTTTTATTTATTAATCATTCCATTCATTTACATCTAAGAGGTTCTCTTGAGTCTCAAAAGAGACATTAGACTTTTAAGCAGTATTGTGACTGTGAAAAACTATGAGACTTTCAAAGCTGGACTGAATGCATTTTGCATTATGATATGTCTACAACCTATGGGGTCCACCAGTTGGAATGTAGTGAATTGAATAAGAATTATGTCTGTATTAGTTAGGGTTTTCTTGAGGAACATAACTTATAAAATGAATCTATATGTGTATAGAAACAGGATTTATTATAATGGTTTGCAAGCTGTGGTCCTGGACTAAATAAATTTATGGCTGCGTTTTCCAATGGGAGGTCCAAGAATCCAGTAGCTGTCCCATTTATTATATTGATTGTTTCAGTTGTTCTTGTGTATGTATATGTGAGAATCCCAGTGAATCAGTCTCTAATTCCAGTGAAGAAATGGACTTGCTGGTGAAATGGAGAACAAGTATGTAGAAAGAAATTAAGATTCTTTCTTCCATGTCCTTTATATAGGCTGCCAATAGAAGATGTGGTCTAGATTGAAAGTGGATCTCCATACCTCAAAAGATCTAGATTAAAGATATATCTTTAATCTTTAAAGATTTGAAGTGGGTCTTCCCAATTCAAATGATTTAATTAAGAAAATTTCTCCACAGGTGCACTTAGTCATTTGAGATTTAGTTAATTTCAGATGCAGTCAAATTTGAATCAAAGAATAGCTATCGCAAGTCCATCTTCTATCAACTTGTCACACCGTTATGTCTTTTTTATGTCATACTTAATTTCCAAATGAAAACAATATCCAGGTTACAGTTATATCTACCATGATATAACTATCCTATGTATTATTATAGACATACTATATATTAAACCCAATTCTAGCTTAACATGATATATGTACTCCTCCTGCAACTGAAAATGCATTGTAGATTTAGAAGATATAGCAATGGCAACTATCCTTGAGAGACATTATTTTCTTATCTTAAACATAAGTATAAAAGCAACTGACATTCACTTTTTAGTGATTTTATTTATTGTTATTGGGTATTTTATTGATTTACATTTCAAATGTTATCCTATTTCCCGGTTTCCCTTTGGAACCCCACAATCCCATCCTCCCTCCTCCTGGTTCCATGAGGGTACTCCCCCACAGATCCACTGACTCCCATCTCACTGCCCTGGCATTCTCCTAAACTGGGACATCAAGACTTCACAGGACCAAGGTCCTCTCCTATTTATGCCCTCTGGTACATATGCAGCTGGAGCCATGCAAACCCCTTCAGCAACTCCAAGTCCTTTCCCTAACTCTTAATTGGTATTACACTACTTGATAAGGAAACTGAGGAAAGATAGACAAATATCTATTCAAATATATTCTTGACAAATTAAGACTGAACACTCATGCCAGTTCAAATCCTTCTTGAACTATAATAGTATGCATTGCATTAACTGGTATTTTCACCTGCCTGTACTACCTATTCATTATTTCTTCCACCCTCAGCAAGCTTCTAAGCAAGTTTTGACTCCTTTTTCAGAAGAGTGACCCATGCATTTGTTCAGGAAGGGTCTGTGCTCTGTCATCCTGTTCTGTGTAAATTTGTTGGAATTTCCCATTGACTGCAGCTACAGGAGATGAAAGCACCTAAATGATGTCTTACACTCTACTCAGTCTTTCTTTCTCTGTGGTTAAGGAATAATCCAATTTCTTTTGGTAATATGTATCAATCACCCATCTTTACACAGTGATTTTTTTTTTCCTCAGGCTGTTTGGATTATAGGCTGAGATTTTAATTTTGTAGACCTAGAAATTATCTTAACACATCAATTGCCTATATTTCTTTACCTAGGGGTGGGGTCTTGTGTGGGCTCTGCAATATTCAGCAGCTTCTTAATTGGCTTTTCAATTTTAAGTCTTATTTATGTGATACTATGGTTACATATTCCCTGACATATGTAGAAGCACAACCTTTCAGTCAATATCCTGATACTATAGCTCTTCTCTAACCCCTCTACAGAGAGGTCTTAGGAAATATATACCGTCTGAACCTTAGGTGTAGGGATGTGTAGTAAATATATTACTTCTGGGTGTGTATTTCTACAATGTTGTTGATTTCTTTTGTGGATGTGGCACAGTGACTTATGATGAATCCATGGATACTAAGAATGCCTCTACTTATTTATCTGTGATACACATAGCCCTCCATGCTGCTTGTATGTGTATGAGTGTGGCGCCATCTGTTGGCGCATAAGGATCCTGTCAGGGGCTCTATCCCCCTGAACCCCCAAAACAAAACAAAGCCCTGACTTCCTCATCCAGCAGCCAGGAGTTTCCATTAGCTCCTCAACTAGAAGTGTCTATTTGTTAGTTCTTCCCCATTCATACCAGATTTTTTTTTTTTTTTGAGTAGTGTCAAAGTCATTAAGAATTCTCAATCGTGAAATGGCCCTGCCAAATATTATTTTTTTTCTTTTTGATATTCCAAATAACGTATATGCAATAAGTCTCCAGTTGTTTTTTTGTTGGATTTTTTTGCTTGTTTTTCATCAAGGTAGAAGAAAAAACCAAAATATTTTCCTCAAACATTAAATGTCCCATAACTGAGACCTTTATATAAATAAAAATATAAAAGAAACATCACAAAAATATACAGAAGATTCTCATGTGACAGAAAAGCTTTCCAAGGTGAAGGTCTTAGTTAACATAAAAGAAATTTATTCATGGATAGTCAGACAGAACATAATTGGAGGATGATGAGAGCTGTGGTTTAACAGTCATAAACTAGAATCAACAAACTAAGACCTGTTGTCATGTTCTTGGTATTCTTCCCTCTGAGGTATTTCTTCCCTCTGAGGTATTTCTTCCCACTGAGGTATTTCTTCCCTCTGAGGTATTTCTTCCCACTGAGGTATTTCTTCCCTCTGAGGTATTTCTTCCCTCTGAGGTATTTCTTCCCTCTGAGGTATTTCTTCCCAGTGAGGTATTTCTTCCCTCTGAGGTATTTCTTCCCTTTGAGGTATTTCTTCCCTCTGAGGTATTTCTTCCCACTGAGGTATTTCTTCCCTCTGAGGTATTTCTTCCCACTGAGGTATTTCTTCCCTCTGAGGTATTTCTTCCCTCTGAGGTATTTCTTCCCTCTGAGGTATTTCTTCCCTCTGAGGTATTTCTTCCCCCTGAGGTATTTCTTCCCTCTGAGGTATTTCTTCCCTCTGAGGGCAGAGCACCTGTCACACAGGCTCTAGAGAAGTAAGGTCAATATAACCTTTCCTAGTTTAGTTTTTTGTATTATTTCAAAAAAGAAGACTCAAGGGAAAGTTAAAATATTGTTCCTACTTTTAATATTCAAATTATCTCTTTATTATAAAGTGTACTATAGCATGTCTAATTATATTCTTGGTAAATGTTGTTTTCTTATGTTTACTTAATTTGGATATTATTTGACTTCTTGTTTCTATAAACCATTATTTTTCACATTTGGAAAAATTCAGAAATCATTTCTTTATTTGATATATTTTGAATCCCTATGGGAAAAAATACCTTAGAATAATAAGAATTTATTTTGTCTAACAGTTCTAGAGGTCTAAGTTCATGTTCATTTGTCCTCATATGCTTAGGCAGAATACCAGCATAAAGAGGATGTGTGTGAAAAATGTTGCTGTTCACCATATCAGACAGGGAAAGCAGAGAGAATCTTTAACAGGAAAGACTGGACACATTATACATACAAAGGCAAGTCTTCATTTTTCACAGTTCTTTTAGCTCATAAATTCTATTCAAATTTTTATTCCGGGGAGAAAGTCATTTATAAGTTCATAGTACTTCTGATCTAACTGTGTCTGCAAATACCAGTAGAGAAACACCCAGTCTTGCTCTAGCAGTCTCTAGGGCATTCTTAATCGATTTTATAGTTAATAATTGTCACTACACTTGCTTCAAATACTTTTCTGTTCCCAAACCCCTTTCTTTGTAGGTTTTAAAAGAATGAATTTCTAGAAGCATTCAAAGATCCTTGGACTATATTCATTCACTTCTATGAACTGAGCAATTTTAGATAACATAATTAAATTCACCCCTCCACACACACATTTCTTCACTTGTATTATGATATTGAGCCTATTGACATATCTCTTGCCTGAAAAAAAATGTATTAATTGAAATGTGGACATGCCTCAGTGGGTAAGAAAGAACTTGAAGTAGAACCCTTAGGACCTGAATTCACACCCTGAGGATCCATCTAAGACAAATAATAGGGCTAATCTATTACCACCTTCCAGTGTGGCTCAGTGATTTTTCTTTTATGTTTATTCATTTTTTTTCTTTTTAATTTAAATGAATTTTTACACAATATGTTTTTATTATGTTTTCTACCATCCAGTTCTTCCTAGATCCTCCCAATATGCTACCTACAACTGTATTTTCTTTTACCTCTTTAAGAAAACAAACAAAAACAGGGAAACAGAAAACAATATAAAACAAAAGTAATAAACACATACAACTACCGCCACAAAAATAAGAATAAAAATATACAAACAGTCGGCAAATAAGATTTTAAAATGCATAAACAAAGCAAAGGGAGACCAAAATCTACAAAAACACTACTGAATTCCTTTCAATTTGGTTAAACACACTTGGGCAAGAGAACTGATATTTCATTAATACATTCAGTGAGAATCTATTGTAAAAACTGATTATTCCATTGCTAGCAGCTATCTATTGATGCTAACCTCTTGGTTAAGGATTGGGTACTGTGTTTTCTTTTCTTTTCTTTCTTTTTTTTTTTTTTTTGTTTTTTGAGACAGGGTTTCTCTGTATAGCCCTGGCTGTCCTGGAACTCACTTTGTAGACCAGGCTGGCCTCGAACTCAGAAATCCGCCTGCCTCTGACTCCCGTGTGCTGGGATTAAAGGTGTGCGCCACCACGCCCGGCTTGTGTTTTCTTCTCCTTCTCAGTGCAGGATTTGAACTTGTGTATACTGCCACCATCTCTATGACTTCATACATGCATCTTACATGAAAATGTGATGTGATATATATATATATATATATATATATATATATATATATATATCACATATATATCACATATATCTCATATGTATATGTATATGTATATGTATATGTATATGTATATGTATATGTATATGTATATATATATCCCTAAATATAACAAGCTCAATCTGTGTAACTGGAAGCATGATCATATGTATGGTTTCTAATGCTTATCCCTTTAGCATGGCTAGAGGGAACCTGCTTTCCTAGATGCTCTCTCCTTCCAGATGTTCTGTCACCCATGGGGATTGGCTCATGCAACTGGAATTTTATTTTGTCCCCTGCCAGAGATTCTATTTTCTTGACCAGAAGTTTTCCCTTATTAGGTCTTTAGTACTGCTCTATTACCATCATTACTCATGTCTGTTTTTTTTTTTTTTTAAATTTTATTTATTATATGTAAGTACACTGTAGATGTCTTCAGACACTCCAGAAGAGGGCGCCAGATCTTGTTACGGATGGTTGTGAGCCACCATGTGGATGCTGGGATTTGAACTTATCACCTTCGGAAGAGCAGTCGGGTGCTCTTACCCGCTGAGCCATCTCACCAGCCCCCATTACTCATGTCTTACGTAATCAAAGATAATGACTTATTCTTTTATCAAATTAACCCTACCGAATGATAAAGTCTCTAAATAACAGTACCATCTTTCGTACTGACGTGTGTCATTCTGGTCTACGACCTCTTGCTGGAACTTTACGATGTAGACCTAGTCGTTAGTCGTCTTTCTGACTGTGACCCGGAACCGAACTCGTTGACTTTAGGTTACGGACCCCCCAGGGACAAACTTCCTTCAACAAGGCCACATCTATTCCAATAAGGTTATACCTCCAATAAGACCACTCCCTACTAGCCTATGGGGATCATTTTCACTCAAACCACCTCAACTTAACCCTTAAAATGATAACCCTAAGATCATTTTTGAACATAGTGATAAATCAGAGTCTCTAAATACTTCTTTCATGTCAGGGATCTGGCTGAGGAGAGACCCAAAGAAATATATATTTTCTAGCCAGGAGAGTTGCTGGCTATTTTGCTGAGGGGTCTTTTTTTTCCCCTATATACTGTGCCCTGATCTCATTATCTTATCCTCGATTGAAAAGATAACCATAATTGTTCTGTAATTAGAGGGATGACCAGTTTTTTATCTTCCAGCTGCATGGAGGCTTGATAAGTGACAGTTGGGACTCTACTGCACTAAGTCTAAATAATTCAAAGCAGTGTTTTAATTTGTATAGCATCCAAATGAATGGAGAAAAATGAGTCCTTGACTTGTGACTGGATAGAGATGTGTGGGAGAAGTATAGGCATAGGTTATTAACATTACAATTCCTAGACAGGAACAAGAAACCAGAACAAAGTAGCACATTGTATCATTTATACAGGTTTTAAACTGTTGGGGAACCTTGCTATTAAGGTAGCAGTCCCCCATGACTGGGCAGATTTAAGGGATTGGTTGAAAATGAGGGACTCCTTTGCTAAGCAGAGCTTCCCTGTCTCTGTCTCTATCTGGAGAGTGTCCCTTAACACAGATGGATGGCCTTTGCTGCCCTTCTCTGAAAAGTGTCCCTGTACAGAGCTCTCTACAAGCTGGCATAACTCAGCACACACATCATAGTCTGGCTTCAAGCCCTCATGGTATATAGGTGCTGTATTATAACCAATCAGACCTTCCTGTGCTCTCTTGATGCCATGACCAATTAGCCCTCTCCAGCTGCACCCTTAAAAATTCCCTTAGATACTATCGCTGAAACAGTAAAGTAGACTTGTCTGGCTGTGCAGTCTCTTTAGGTCATTCCATTTATAATCACAGCTGACTAAACCCTGGTATCTTCCTCTACTCCTTTTCACTCCCCAAGCCCATGGCCAACAGCCTTTTCCAGGGAGAAAGAGGGGTCCACACTAAGAATTTAATTGCATATCAAAATAAAACAAATTAAATAAAAATATAATTTGACAGAAAAATTATTCTAAATCTGCATAATTTTTAATTAAAATAATAAAAGAACACAAATTATGATTTATTTTATTTTTATTTTTTTTATAGTGCTGGAGATTATAGTCAGGGGTTTCTCATAATAGTACAGCTTTGTAGACAGGTGCTATTGTTCAAACACCTAACTTCGATCAATTGTTTTAGTTGACTAAAACAAAATTAATATCTATGATGAATAATATATATTATAAAACTACATATTATGTTACATATGTACTGTTTCAGTCTGTGCTTTACTACTGTGAAGAGACACCCAGACCACAACAGCATTTAGAAAGGAAAGCATTTAATTGGGGTTAGGTTACATTTCAGAGGTTTATTCCATTATCCTCATTACAGTAGACTTGCTGCCACATGATGCTAGATAGATAGCTGAGAGTTCTTCATCAGGATTGATAAACAGCAGGAAGAGAGACAGACTAAGAATTTGAAACCAAAAAGCTCAGTGACACATTTCTCCAACAATGCCACAGCCCGATGAGTACCATTCCTGAGCCTATGGTGGGGGGCATATTCATTCAAAGCTCCACAGATACTATGCTAATATATAGTAATATCATCTGCATGTGTGTATTAGATACCGTGGAAGAAAACAACCGAAACAAATTAGCTTATACTGAAATAGAGACAACAGCTATCTCACACCTGAAAAACTAAGAGCCCATCATTCCTTAGTCCTTGAGGCAAGTTATTTTCCCTCCCTCCCCCCTCTCTCTCTCTCTCTTTCCTTCTTTCTTTTTAATAATTGATTATTTTATTTGCTTACATTTTCAATTTTGTCCCCCTTCCTCATCTTCCAACCTCCAAATCCCCTATCACAGCCTCCCTCCACTTTGCCGCTAAGAGGGTGCCCCCTTCCCGCCTATTCCTGCATCTCCCTATGCTTCTGCAACAAGTCTCCTCAGGAACAAAGGCCTCCCCTCCCATTGATGCCAGATAAGGCCATCCTCTGCCACATATATAGCAGGAGCCATGGACCCACCCATGTATACTCTTTGGTTGATGGTTTAGTCCCTGGGAGCTCTGGGGGATCCAGTTGATTGACATTGTTGTTCTTCTTATGGGGTTGCAATCCCCTTCAACTCCTACAGTTCTTCCCCTAGGTTTCCCTTGTGTCCCTGGGTTCAATACTATGGTTAACTGTAAGTATCTACATCTGTCTTAGTCAGGTGCTGGCAGAGCCTCTCAGAGGACAGCCACACTAGGCTGCTGTCTCTGAGCAAGTCTTGGTTGGCATCAGCAATAGTGTTTGGGTTTGGTGTCAGTAGAAGAGATGGATCCCAAGGTGGGGTGGTCTCTGGATAGACTTTCCTACAGTCTCTGCTCCGTTTTTGTCCCTGTGTTTCCTTTAGACAAGAATAATTCTGGGTTAAAATTTTTGAGATGGGTGAGTGTCCCATTCCTTAACTGGAGACCTTGCCTATCTACTGGAAGTATTCTCTTCAGGTTCTATCTCCCCTTTGTTGGGTATTTTGGCTAATGTCATCCTCACTGGGTCCTGGGAGACTCTTGCCTCCCTGGCCTCTGGGATTTTCTAGTAGTCCCCTCCCACCATGCTACCCCCAACTTCTAATTATTTTATTGATTCTCCTGGCCCTCTGGACTTCCCCCCTGTTTTTTCCCATACCTGATCCTACTCCTCCCTTTCCCTCCCTCTTCCCTTTTGCTTCCAGGTCCCTCCCTCCCTTTACCTCCCATGATTTATTTTGTTCCCCCTTCTAAGTAGGATTGAAGCCCCGTTATTTTCATCATAAGACCAATGCCTCAGTAACTGTCTTACACTGGAGAGCCAGAACGTGTGTGGTGTTTTGGACCAGGCCAGGTGTCTCAGCACTTACTCTTTGGCACCTAAAAACTGTAGAATTACTGGAGAGCTGTGGGTTTTCAAGAAAGGAAGCCTAGAAACTCTGATTCTGATATGAGCAAAGGAATAAGCAGCAGCTATAACAGGGTACATTAACTTGGAAGCAAGAGGAAACTGATTCAGCAAGATTATCCACATCCTGCCACACCTATTTTTATCTCGGCTGCTACTGAAATGTGCAGACCAGGTTTTGGGTGGGTATTCACTGGTTAATGAACACAATCGAGGCCGTTTCTCAGATATGGGCCCCTACTAAGATATTGCCTACTGTTGCAAGTTCACATTAAATTAACCCTTGTAATGCACTAATTTTGTATTAAAGTTCTTGGTTCCTTTAATATATTTGCAGAATGTGTCTCCTCATACAGCAGGTAGAAATTTGAATTGCTAAAGAGCACTACACAGGTGATTTTATATAAATGTGATTGTTGTTTGATATAAAGTATTGGTTATTATTTAAGCAAAGTATTTCATTTATGAGCTGGGCGTGGTGGCACACGCCTTTAATCCCAGCTCTTGGGAGGCCAGGCAGGTGGATTTCTGAGTTCAAGGCCAACCTGGTCTACCAAGTGAGTTCCAGGACAGCCAGGGCTATACAGAGAAGCCCTGTCTCGAAAAAACCAAAATAAATAAATGAATAAAGTTATTTATATAGTCCTGGATTTTTGTCAATACATAGATTTTTATTCACAGTAATATCTAGGTTATCACTAATAGAAGATGACTAGCTAACCTGAAGATTATTGTTCTTTACCTGAATACTAATCTTGGTATACTGCAAATGTTCTCTCTGCTGACATTTTCTCTTATAGCATAGACTTCCAGGCAAGCAGGACTCCACAGCAGAAACAATATTCATTTTGCTGGTGACATTTTAGCATGGTAGCAGATACTCAATGATTCATAAACAGTTTATGATTATGTCAATAGTTGTATTTATTTGATGTTAAACTCACGAGTGACATTTTCCTAGATGCAAGATTTCAGAGCTATAATTTAAATTTATTTTTCCATCGAAATTTTTAGTAATGAGAACATGAAAAGCAATAAAAGGTGATATTTTTAAAGCTATATCCTGTTCTTTGTTTGTATTTGTATTCTTGCCAGTGCTTAAATGTACATTGTAAATTTATTTGCAAATAAAATAAAAAAATTACTTAGCAAAATTATATTACTATTTTTCCCAAACAAAAGAAAGTCACCTTAAATTAATCAATCAAATCTCCAAAGATATTTTTGTTTGGAGGCACTAAAGCAGGGTTCTTTTCAGCAAATAGTATTGTCAAAAGCTTTTGTTTAATACCTCTTAAATACTTAATGAGTCTTAAAAGCCCGAGTCTCCAGCTTTGGGTTATTCTTAAGTATCTAAAGTTTTCTTGGATCTTGAATGCATTCTTAATGACCTTAGAACTGACTTCTTGTCCTAATTTTATTGTCTCAGCTCCTGGTTTTGAAAAAATAAACTATCAAAACATGATATTACAAGTACGATTTTAAGAAATTTATTATAATACAAATATTTATTTTGACAGTAATAATCCATCCATATGCACATATTATCATATATAATAATATAACTAATTTATACATACCAAAATGCATAAGCTTATGAAAACAACGTTAAAAGTTGCAATAACTAGAAGTTGTATTTCACTCTTTTCAAAAACATTATGTTTTGTAATACCTTAATGAGTATTATTTATAATTATATTATTGTTCTACTTAATTTAAGCAGTAAAATATTTGTGATTAGAGTTAAACATAATAAAAAATCCAATTACTGTAGGTTTATGAAACTGTAATTAAATTTAAATTGAGAAATAAAATACTTTGTCTCCGTTTGATGACATTAAGAGTTATACGTAAAACACTATATTATAATCTAACGTTCACTATAATTAATGTCCTCCGTATTTTATATTCTTATTTCGGTGTACTTGTATGTTAAGTCTAATTTCTACTTTCACAAAACCTCCCTTAAAAGATTTACGTAATATATTCAACCATAAATCATAACAAAATATTGACTCCCTCTGTCTCTTTCTGTCTCTTTCTCTGTGTATGTGTGTGTGAATGTGTGCATGTGTCTGTGTGTAAAATCTTCAAAAAAAGAATGACAAGGAACTTGAATCTAGCAAACATTTTATTATTGACTGAATGTATAGTCAGCCATTGCTGGGATCAGAAAATACACATTAAAATATCAAGATTATTTAAGGGGGAAGGGAGGGACCTGAGTGGGACAGGGGTCAGGGTGAGGAAGAGAAGAACATGACCAGGTAGAAGGCTAGCAGAATGAATAGAAACAGGCAACCTCGGGAGGTGGGGGTGGGGGGGCTCTAGAATGTACCAGAGACCAGGGAGTTGAGAGACTCCCAGGTCTCAAAGGGAGGGACCTTAGATGAAACACTTTAGAGTCCACCTCCAGTAGAAATATAAGGCATCAAGTGGATGGATGGGGTCGCCATCCCATAGTCAAAAATTCTGACCTAGAATTGTTCCTGTATGAAAGAACTGCAAAAGCAAAAATGGAGAAAATCCTGAGGAAAAGGAGGTACAGTGACTGGCCCAAATTGACATCCAGCTCAAGGGAAGGCCCTAAGGCCTGACGATTTTACTGAGGCTAAGGTGTGCTTACAAATAGGGGCCAATCATGATTGCTTTCAGAAAGACCCAACAAGAAGTTGAAAGAGTCAGATACAGATATGTACATCCAGCCAATGGACAGAAGCTGGTGACCCCTGTAGTTGAATTAGGGAAAAGATGGAAGAAGCTGAGGAGGAGCTTAAGCTTATAGGAAGACCAGCAGTCTCAACTAACCTGGTCCCTAGGATCTCTCAGACTAAGCAACCAACAAGGCAGCATATACCAACTGATATGAGGCCCGCAACACATATAAAATAGAGGACTCAGGCAGAGAAAATGCACCTAACCCTTGAAAGACTTGGAGCCCAAGGGAGTGGGGTGGTCTGGTAGAGTTGGGAGGAGGTGGGAAAAAAAAATAGATTATATCCCATTTGTTTCAATGTTAAGGAAATTAAACCAACACTATGCTAAACAATCTTTGTATTGTTCCTGGAAATGACTTTACTCACCATACTTAAAATATATTGCTGAAATACAATTTATGTTTAAATCTTATTACTAGGCCAAACTACATCTACCAAGTAAATAAACAAAATTATATACATTCCAACTTTCTTATGTGAATCAAAAAAATCTGAAGTACAAATTTATAGCTTAAAATGTATAAATAATAAGGCCAGCATTATAGATCAGTAGGGGAAAATCATTTTCTGCCAAGAATGAAGAACTGATTTCTACACCCAGAATCCATGTATTAGAATGAAAAAAGTATCTCAGAAGTTATTTTCTGACATACACCTATGAGATGCAAAGCCCATATACATACATCCATAAATTATCTAATTAATTAATTAAATTAATTAAAAGATGGAGAAATAGTAACAAGCTATGCATTTCTTCTTTATTTATATCATACAGAAACATTTCCATGTAGCTTTCTGGTACATTGCTTATTTGCATTCTTAGAAAAATTGGAAAATATCATTTTTGAGCTACTTAGGAGAGGTATGATTATGAACACACATATATTGTTTTCAAATTTATATAGGTAGTGCTTACTGCAATTAGAAAACAAAACAAAAGAACAATAACAACAACAAAACTAGTACAAGACTTTCTTATAATTATTAAAGAATTCTTAACTTTCCAGGGACTGATAGATATAAATTATGTATCTGTTACTATGACAGAGAGCACACAATAAGTAAAGTGAGATGAACCATCCATTTTGATCTCATTTACAATGGTATCTATCCATGACCAATTTCCTCATCATTTTGGGCTTGAGGTAAGGCTTAGCATCAGGTTGAAGAGCATGGTCTAAGCAAGTTTCTCATCTTACAAAGATCTGGAAACCAAACAGAAAAAAAGATAGAGAGATGAGACCATGGTAACCCCTCTAAAGACACCTTCTCAGTGAGCCTAGTTCATTCCAGTAAGCACTACCTCCTAAATCTTTCATCATTACCCTTCACTAGTGAAAAAGACATCAATATATGGGGCCTTGAGAGATATTTAACACCCAAAGATTTGCATAATCATCCTGAATTATGGAATTCTTGATAATTACTAAAAACAACTTGCAAAATCAAGTCATAAGAACAACATTGTTTAGCAATAAATATGTGTGATATTTTAAGCGGTCCAAACTATGTCTAATGGTATTCATTATATTTTACGAATATAAATCAGTGAACTACTTCAATCAAAATCCTTTCAGACCTACTCTAGGGCTGCTACAATTTTGGAACATGAAATTAAAGACTACATGACAAATTGAAAAGATTACTCAGTTGGTAATAACATTCATCAATAAGCCTAATGAACTGAGTTAATCCTCAAGACACACATAATAGAATGAAAAATGCACTCTCACAACTAGCCCCTGACTACTACAGACACATCTACATACACATGCACAGTCACAAGCACACACATGTGCACACAGGAACACATATACTCTCACACACAGTCACACATACACACACACACACACACACACATATATACATGCACATACATATACACACTCACACATACCTGCACATATACTACATGCTCAAACACATGCACACACTCATACATGCATACACACACACACACACACACACACACACACACACACACACACACACGAAAGAGAGTAAAGTAAATGTGATATAAAAGTAGGAATAAAAACCAAGTTACCTTTTCGTCCTTTTATTCTTTCATAATTCATGCGCCCCCCCCCCCCNGGGAGATGCTAGAGGGGTGAAACAGGATTGGGTGGGTGGATGGGGGAGCATACTCTTAAAGGCAAAATGGAGGGTGGATGCGGTGGGGGTTTTGCAGAAGGGAGACTGGGAAGGGAGACAATATTTGAAATGCAAATAACCAAAATAACTAATAAAAATTACATAAATTATAATTTTAGCTAACAAATGAATTTCTACATTTGTGTTAATGTGCTCATGACTATGACAATGATTAATTTTTAGTAATAGTAAAAATGGAAATGTTTGAAAGAAAATAAATGGTTTATTTTTGAAACTATCTAAACACAAGGGAAATTCAAATAAATTAATAATTGAGATAGAAAAGAACAATTTAAAATATGACCTGGTAGTAAGAAAGATAGCATATATTTCAATTGCTGAAACTAAAGAGGAAGATATTATGATATGTGAAAAATAATCATTTTAATGTCCAGGAGAGTTATGTATTATTCACAGAGGAAACAAAAAGAAATTCCAGTTGAGGTGAAAATCACAATGTACATAACCACAATGAGATAAATGTCACTTTTTAAAACATTTAATATTGACTCAGAGAAACTATAGAAGACTTGGCAGTAACAAAGAACATAAACATTAGTAACTTGACAATGATAAAAGCAATCCTGTATTGACTACAGAAAAATCAATGATCATAATGGAGGTAGCAGAAGGGTAAAATCATGTGGATTCGTATATCATCACCTCATATAAGGTTTTCTTCAACAACCAACAAAAATGAAATCTATTGTCATTTAAATTACAAAAACTAACTATATGTCAATGTCAGATATTAAAAAAACAAAATGAAGGTTATTGCCATTTCTAAAACAAAGTTTTCTAGCTTAGGTTTGCTACTGAAAATTAAAGTATATTTTGAAGATATTTTCTCTAAATGATCATAATGTAGATCCTTTAGGTCTTACTGGTTATACTAAACAAAGTTTCTTTAAAAAAGAAAAATGGTCACCACTCTTACAAAGTTCTTTCACCTTTCTTGGGTGCCAAGGTCTTCATCGTGGGTGATTTGAAGCATTTCTCAAATTCAGCAGCGCATTATTGATCTTCTATGTTGATATGTGGAATCTGTGATAGAAACTGTTTCTTTATTCTGATCCTCAAATGTAAGCTGAAATTCATTTTTAAATCACCATGTGGAATAGAAATCATTTATGGGTTGATGGCCTCATTTGTCTCTGCTTCCAACAGACTGAATAGTTCATAAAAGATTCAGCTACAATGATATTTAGAACTTTCAGATATAATGTCAAGAGCCATTAGAAAGTCCCATGGTGATAGAAAATTACTGAATTCAAAAATACCTCATATTTTCTTGCTGTATTTTGCTGTGGGTCTGAAGTGCTGCATTATCCAGCCTGAAGGAATTGAATGCTGAGTGTCCATTTAGTGTTGTTTGCTACCACTTATCTTGATTTTCCTCTTATTTTCAGGAATAAAGTATGCTAATTTTACATGATGTAATGTATAAATATTGTATTTAGAATATCTCTCTTGATTCAAAATTAAGCGTAGAGAAAAAAGCCTGCTTTTAGAATTCTGTGAGACAAATATAAATGTAAAAGTGTAAATGTTTGCTTAACTATAATGACATGAGAGTACAGCCCCATATACACACTCACTCTCTCTCTCTCTCTCACACACACACACACAGAGAGAAAGAGAGAGAGAGAGAGAGAGAGAGAGAGAGAGAGGAATTTAAAATATTCCTATTTTTAATGATAACATTTCATGTTATTTAAAATGAAATAAAATTGAAACATCCTGTCAATTTTAGAGACCGAAAAGTTAAGAACATACCCTGACACTAGTAGTCGTTTTTAAAATTACAAAAGTAAGAGAATAATACCATATAAATGATGAGGCCTTATGTAAAACATTAATATTAGTATAAAATAATGTAAAATTATTTGAAACCAATGGAAAATGTTGATGTAGCTGTTAGTAAAATGGTGCTCAGGAAAGAAAATGTTATGCTGAAGCTCACTTGTTATTTATAGTCATTTTATCTGTAAAGATAAGCACTCCCTAAAACTTTCAGGAATGATTTTCCAAGATGATACTAGTTTTGACCTGAAATTAATTGTGTCATCTGAACCAGTTATACATTTTTAAACAAAGAAAATATGAAATCAAAACTACTGAAGCATTTCCTGTGACTTTAAAGCTCACAAGTGAAGGCAGAAAAAGCAAGTAAAACTTCCTTTTCTGAGATTTGCTTTTTCTAAGATATTTTTGATCACTTATTGCAATAATAACAATTATTTATCACAAGCAAATCAATTCTAATACTATACTTTTATGGGGAATCGTAGCAATTAAAGACAGATAATATAGTACACATGAAATGATAGTTTTATATTTTATTCTATTATTGTTTTTTATCTCACGTTGATTATAATTTACTAGTGGATTTTTGTTAGTTAAAATACTCATGATCCATTTTAGTAATTTATTGAAAGTAATATAATATATAGTTGAAGACATACACTGTAAAATTGTTAGTTACTGATCATATCAGGAAATATTCTGTTATTACATCCCCTTTGGAATATTTTTTCAGTTCATCCTGTGACCTTTAAAAGTACAGTACAATATCAAGAAGGAGAATCTTGAACATGTACAGCAGAATATAACCCCTGTGCGAATAAGTACTCTAAGTGGTTTCTCTCTGGTATGGTTATAATCTTCAGCAGTCTGACAAAGTTAGTGATGAAAATCAAACATTTTGGACATTCCAGAGGTTCATTTAATACATTATAGTTTGGTGATATAAGCATTGATTTAATGTAGTCTAGAGAAGGCTTATGGCCTCATAAATAGTTAGCAATTGGGTAGGGCCACACTACTTACTCGTAGGTCTGAATAAAATGACAGTAGTTCCTGGCAGCCATACCATTAACATCAAAGGCAGTTCATCATTTACAGCCATATATATGACAGAATTACTGTATTATCACACAGTAATTACCATGAGCATGCCACTCTAGAATACTATCACTCAATGAAATTTAATTTAACAGACATGTTTTATGAATAAACTTCAGCTCCAAATGAAGCTTCTTTAAGTAAAACAGAAATACACTTTTTTTTTTAGATCATCAATTTTGACAAAGACAGAAAATATATATTTTCCTACAAATTCCAGTTGTTGGCTATTAAAACATTGGACGTGTTTTAAAAGGAATCTAAATTTAAAAGAAAATGGTTCACAAAAATTAACACTAAATTTCAGTTTTCTGGAAAATATTCAGCTTCATCTCATGCAATGAGCCGACTTTAATTTTTCTTTTGATTCCCCTCACTACCTTATCCATCTGCTAATGTGGCCACATCTTGACATGGGAGTGGCACATGTAATGCTTTTCTCCTTTTAAGTCGATCCCTATCAAAGACAGCAGTAATCCCAGGCAACCTGACTTTGATGCCCCTCGCTCACATAACAGTCTTTGCAGTTACAGAGATGATAAAATAAATAAATTTATAAGGATACAATGAAAGACAGGCAAGAGAAATCAGCAAAGTTATTTCATGTTAGGAAACAGCTGCAACAGTCTTGGCTTCTGGAAATTTACTAAAAGAAGCATTTTGGGCAAAACGGCTCTCAAGTTTCTTTTTGAACAAAATATCTGTCTATGCTATTGTGACTCTTTAAGGAGCCATCAGTGCTTTCATAGGTAGACAGGTTGACTCTTGCTAAATATATCACATTAGCACAGATTATAATTTTGATATTACCATCAATATTATGTTAATACCATTGCACAATTGAACATATAAAATTCGTAAATAAAAGAATGGACGTAACCAAATTTAGGTTGAAAGAACAGTTTATATTGGCAAACCATCTCACAGTAAATCATCTATTTTGCCTATGGCATCTCTAATGGTCACACACTGTTTTTGTTCAATTTTTTTACCCCATGTTTTCTTGTATCTTCTCTCTCTCTCTCTCTCTCTTTCTCTCTCTCTCTCTCTCTCTCTCTCTCTCTCTCTCTTTCTCCTTCTCCTTTCTTTTTCCTGTAACTCACTCTGAAATGCAGGCTGATCTCAAACTCAGAGATACACCCATCTCTGTCTCTCAAGTGCTGGGATTAAAGATGTGCACCACTGCCACCCTGAACTTTGTTTCCTTATTTGAATCAGTTTTAGGATTTTCTAGTTGTTGTTGTTGTTGTTGTCATTGCTGCTGCTGCTGCTCTTCATGTCTCTGTGTAGTATGTACTCATATGTGTATTTACCTCTGTGTGAGTGCATATGTGTACACATCCTTGAGAAGATGAGGAATTCTTATGTAGAGTAGTCCTGCTTCTTCTGGATTATTCTTCATTGTATTCATTAAGTGAGTTCCTCAGTTAAACTCAGTTCAGTGGTTGCTGGTATAAGTACTGTGTAGATGTTTTATTCTGTGTATTGCTTGTCTCTAGTTTTATCCAGTGCTGGAATAAAAGGTAGACCCCCAGCTGATATATATATTTACGTAGGTGGAGAAGTTTAAATTCTGTTCCTCATTCTTATGCTGCAAAAACTTTAACCAGTGAGCAGACACATCAACCTCCAGAAATGTTTAATTTTAAGAAAAAGACACCTCTTTATACTCTACAGTTTCAAAGTTAATGTTTTATCAATGCTCATTTTAAATTATCATTTCCATAGTTTTTGTGATGTTGTACCCCTGGAGAACATTACTATGTTACTCTTTTCCCTGTATTCTTGCTATTGTGTCTTTCAACCTAGATCACATATCAGAAATCCTGTACAGGGTGCATCTTACAGAAAGAACCACATGCAAATGTTTCTTCTCTTTAAAACTAATAAACTGCCATATTTTATTTTGTTGTTGTTGGTTTTTAACCTAAATAATTTTTCATATGACTTTGTTACTTTACATATTTTGATAAGAAATTAACTTTACCAATGTTTGTTTTTGTAAATTAGTCATTGTATAAACAAAGAAATAAATAATTTCCTTTGATGACATTTTATAACTTAGCAAAAGTCAAAATGTCTGGTTTATTTAACAAAATCACTGTTGGTAAGAAAAGCATTATCAGTAGGAAACAAATTAATGCCAAACAAATCCTCCAGTTCCTTAATAAGTTAGCTATAGTGTATAGAAAGGAAAAGAATACTCCAGACTAAGTAAGAGCTTGTTGGTAATGTAAAAAAAAAAAAAAAAAAAGCCTAAACCAATCATTAATTGTCTCTGACTCCAGAAAAAAATCTGTATGTCAGTTGTATGTGTATTTATTATTTATTATAAGAAAATTATATACCTTCTTAATGCACTTACCATATTTCAAGCTGAAATTGAATTAATGTTTTTTAGGGAGGCCTTCCCTAACAAACTGAACTACTCAACTGTAAAGTACATTTATAAAAGGCAATTCCAGAAGTCTTGTCTAATAAGTGACTGATGAGTGTCTTTCTATTTTTAATATAAAACCACACACAAATATCTTTTAGAGGCTTTAGAGTCTATGTAAATTAGTTCTTGTCATGCATTTAATGATTTAATAATTCCATTAGTCCTTTAGGTAAGTACCATGGTTGTAATGATTTGGCAGTTAAAAAAAAATGAGATACAGTGAGGTGTCTAACTAAAGAAGACAAAATATGGGAGATGAGTTTTAATTATGGTAACTTGTTTTTACAATTTGCTGTTAAACCTAATCACAAGATATCTCCATGAGGTTTGTATTTTCATATTATTTGAAACATGAACTAAGTATTTGTATATATAGAACAAATATATCACAAAGTAGTTATATCATTATAAGAACAGGCATACTGTGAGAACTTTCTTTTGGTATTTTTGTTTGTTTGTTTGTTTGTTTGTTTTTTCGAGACAGGGTTTCTCTGTATAGCCCTGGCTGTTCTGCAACTCACTCTGTAGAACAGGCTAGCCTTGAACTCAGAAATCCACCTGTCTCTGCCTCCCAAGTGCTGGGAATAAAAGTGTGTGCCAACCCTCCCCAGCACTGTGAGAACAATTCTGGAAATGTAAAATGTAAAATTCTAGAAAGTGTGTTTTCACGTGAGTGTATGTACTCACACATTAATTTATTTATATTCACAAATACAATTTTGTGTATAGCTGTAAGAATGTGCATAGGTTTGCTTTGAAACATACAGACACACACACACACACACACACACACACACACACACACACACACACAAACTTCAAGCATGTTGAAGTATAGTTAGTATAACATGTGGTTTGATTCATTGTATATGTGAAGAGAAGATTCAATGCAATTTCCCCTACACTTTTTGATTTCTGGAAAATTACTTTGTAACTGAAGAAAAATTCTGATATCTCTGACCTACCTAGATATTCTTCTTGGCAGTAAGGAGCAGTAAGAAATGCTTGTGGTCATTAAATTGCACTGAGCAGTACTTACATTGAGTAGAATTTGTGGTTCTCCCAGACTAAATGTCTCCTTTATGAGGTTTTTTTATATTGATTTGTTCCTCATATTCTTTTCAAATTGGAAATATGAGAGTCAGAACTGTGACTCTGTATCTTCTGAGTTATCTTCTCGATCACCATTATGGCATAAAGCAACCATTGTAATTGTGTCTACTTGAAACTCTTAGTAAAATATAAGGAATAGTTTATAGTATATAATTATATTGTTCTCATCTTCAAATTGTTCTACAAGAAAAATATTTCTTTGATTAAAATGATGGATATTCTGATAGGGATTGCACTGAATCTGTAAAAACTTTTTGGTAAAATGGTTATTTTCATAATATTAAGTACACTAGTCTATGAACATGGGCTGTCTAAATCTTTCTCTATCATGTCCATCAGATGTTTAAAGTTTCATTATAAAAGTCCTTCAATCCTTAATAAATACATCTTTAGGCATTTTATTTTCTTTGAGGCTATTATGGATGGGAGTATCTCCCTGATTTTTTTTGTATGTTTGCTGTTTGCAACATTCTAAATATTTGTCCTTTAATTCACAGATATTTCATACTTCATAAAGAAAATTCTTCATATCTAGGAATATATGTATCTATATTCACAAAACTGCACACACATGCATAAATACATGCATTTATGAATGTAAAATAAATTAATGAAAAAAGAAACAATAAATTTGAAAAAAAGAAAGAAGATTTATATACGATGGTATGGAGAGGAGAAAAAACTACAAGCTGTGATTATATTATAATCTCAAAATTTAAAAATTTTCAAAAATTAAAGAAATAAGGGGTTATTATCACATTATAAACATCCATTGTTTTGTTCTAGAAGTTGTAAGACCATTCTCAGGTTAGAGCACTGACTAAAATCATTCAAAAAATTCATTAAAGCTGTAACTCTGAAAAATTAAACTTAAGTAAAAGAAAAGAGTGCAGAAAAATATGGCAAACGAAAGCAATGAACAAGACAGAGTACAAGAAGTAATACTGAAATTTGTTTTTCCTTTCCTCCAGTGTATACAGAATTCCTGCTATCTCTTTAACTATGTTTGTCTAGAAACACTGGACATTCTCAACTATAAAAATTCATCTTGACTTTGCTGTCTAAATTAAATGCCGAAAATGTGCATTTGACATGCATGTCTAACCAAATGGCTAGCTCTGTATAACATGCTGTTTGACTCCCCATGTCTAAACAAATGGTTAGCTCTGTATAACATGATGTTTGACTACCCATGGATAGTGCTGGCCTAGTGTCATATGTATGTGAACCCATTTTCATTTCTGGCAAGCTGTGTTCTTTATGATTTTATAATTGCAAAGTGAAAAACCGGGAAAGACAAGACTTTAATTAGAAACAAAACTTGCATTGATGTTTAAAAAATTAAAGCCTGTAATAACCAATGCTTACCTCAAAGAAGAGATCTAGGGTGGTTATTACACATAGCTGCAAAATACCTTTTTACTACAGTGTCAAGGAATCATTTATGTGCATGTTTTTGCTGGCTGTTATTCTTCTCTGTCTCATCTACATGAGTCTGTGTTTATATTTTAGGCACTATTATTTTAATGAACTGTGCATCTTCCTTGTGTATATGAATTGAGAAGGTTCTGTCCCTACACATGTTCTGCTGTAATTATACCAGCTGTACACTAATCACTAGTTCGCTGTAGTACCTTGGATCTATGTGCAAAGTTAACTTAGCACAGCATGGGTGATCTCTATATTTCAGCGGCCTTAATAACTAATAAGCAATGCCACAGATCTATCCTGACAAAAATGATCAGTTTCTGTTTTGAAGACAGTTGTGCCAAGAAGTAGGCTTAAAATGAGGGCAGAGATTTTTTTATGGGCTTTGAAAGTGTAAATTTATCACTATAGAATCCTCAGCTATATGCTTTCATAAATAAGAAGAATAATGAATTTGTAATAACTATTGCTTTATATACCTATTCTATGGTGAAAAATAATTCTAGCCTAGGAATCTGGAAGGGTTACCATTGAGATACTAGTTCTCTTGGTTTCCTAGAGATATAAGGTGATATCTCCAACATTGAAAAATGCCAGGTCATTACATAAGATATGTTTTCTAATCTGTATGATTTATTTCTCATGAAGATTAATTAATGTAGAACAGGGTACTATAATATAACTATGCATGTGAAGAATTGACTTTAGCTTGTTATGTATAGCCATTTAACATGTATATTTGTAACTTTGACAATAGCAGTAAAACTTCTATGGTTCTCAACTTGAATGGCATCATTAAGATAAAAATTGAGGGGTATTCAACTCCCCATGAAAAACTATACTTATAATTAATAACACGACATTTTTGACAGACCACAAAACCCTATGGATCATCTCATACTTAGTTTTCTTTGTCATATGCAAATCAGGAATTACTTTTTCAGATTCAATTTTCTTCAGATATCACAAATTTACCAACATTCTAAGAAAGTATTAGAGGTTATAAGATTCAAGAAAGGAAAATGCTACAGTTCTCTCTTATACAATTTATTAATGAATTGTAAGCTAGTCATTTTTCTAATGAATTTCTGTGTTTTAAAAATTTCTACTTACCAGTTGTTCACTATTCAAAATGTATACACAATCACTATTATCTTTTGTAATGTCCATAAGCTTTAAATATGTGGTGACATCTAGGACTAATAAGATACAAGACTTTTATTCATCTTTGCTTTGCCCTTATAGATCTGACTAAGATATATTGTTGCATTCTAAACCCTTGAATTTATTGCTATGCAGTATCTATTTAGTTCAGTCTTTGTAACTTTAAATAGACTATTTCAAACTTTTTTTTTTTTAATTTCTGTATGGAATTATCTTGTAACCTGGGAAATCATTCATTATGGCCTATTTATTTACTTTCCATTATTCTTATTTCCAAAATAGTTTCCATCCCTTTAACAGTTTTTAAAATCCAGCCATTGAATGATTGTTATTTGTAAACTATTCACATTAAAGGTCTATTGTTTCAGTGTTTTATTTCACTTAAGGAATATAAACCTCATCATATTCTGCCAGAATCATTCCCGTTCTATCACCCTTCAACTTCTGGTGCTCAGTTTACTTTAAACCTGATGCCTCCTATTACTTTTATATGAAAATCACTAGAAATTGTCATACCTATATGAGGCCACATATTTAAAGAAAGCTAATTCTTTATTTTCTGATAGTTGTCAATTGCCAATAACTCTTCCGTTATGAGTACAAATTCATAAATCACTACCTCTCTCCTCCATGGCGAGATTTAGTTTGGCTTGAACTTATATAGGTTCCATGCATGCCATCATGACTGCTGTGAATTTATATGTGCAACTACACCTTTCTTTCCATAAAACCCTGTTTCTCTGTAGTCATCCACCACTATTAGGGAATTTTTACCTTCTCTTCCACAATTAGGAAGGAATGCTGAGAGGAAGGGATTGAAACATAGACACATTGCTCAGGGCGAAGCACTCTTCTCTCACCTATTCTCTGTACCCTGATCACTTGTAAATGATGTAGCAATATGTATGTGCAACAAATTCAAGCTTTTTCGTTTAGGTTTGAGAGTTGAAATAAGAAATGGATATAATAAAACTTCAGTAGGAGTCAAATGCATATTGTATCTTATGGGCAGAGTACTACTAGTAGGTTCTCCTGTAGGGCCTATGAGTAGTTCAACCATAGGTTCTCAAGCTGAACAACTCTATCAGGTATGATTTCCATCTTGTATATCATGAGCTTTAAATCCTGTAAGAGAGTCATTGGATTAGCTAATTATATTACTGCTAGTATTGCTCTATTACACTTAACTTGGCAGGCAGGTCATCACTGTAGGTCCAAGGGTTCACAGTTGAGTGAGATTGATGATTTGTTTTCTTCCTGGATGAAGATCATAGCATCTACTATCACAATGAATCATATCTAGTAGGGTGAAGATTCTAGGTCAATACTAACTTGTGTTTTTCATGTTCTATGAGTCAAGTTGGTCTGTTTACCAACAGAGTCTTACCATAAAGATCTGAAGGATAACAAAAAAAAAAATAATGGAAAGAGTGTTCAATATTTGAGGATCTATTGATCTGACTGTCAAACAGGTCAAATATAGATAATCCAGTACTAATACTAGATTGTTTATTTATTAATGCACAATATCTACTAGGGCCATTGAGCCCCAATATAATGTCATTCAATTTAAGCAATATTTGCATGTGTATATTTTTATATCTTTAGAACAGAAAGATGGAAAGAGCCTTCAACTCATTGGCACAGGGGGAAATTTCCTAAATAGAACTCCAATGACTAATTTTCTAAGGTCAACAAATGATAAATGAGGCTTCATGAAACTGGAAAGCTTCAGTAAAGCAAAGGACATAGTCGGTAAGACAAATTGGCAACCTACAGATTGGGAAAAAAATATCTTCACTATCACCATATCGTATAGAGGGCTAATATCCAAAATATAGAAAGAACTCAAGAAGTTAATCACCAAAATAATCAAACATCCCAATCAAAACATGGGGTATAGAACTAAACTGAGATTTTACAATTGAGGAATCTCTAATGGCTGAGAAGCACATAAAGAAATGTTCAAAGTCCTTAGTGATCAGAGAAATGAAAATCAAAATGACCCAGAGAGATACTAGCTTACACCAATCAGAATGGCTAAGATCAAATCCTCAGGTGACAATATACCTTGGAGAGGATATGGAGAAAGAGGAACACTCCTCCATTGTTGGTGGGATTGCAAACTGGTACAGCTATGAAAAACCATATACTTGGAACTCGGGAATATACCCAAAAGATGCCCCACCATGCATTTGTGATAGCCAGAAACTATAAACAACCCAGATGTCACAAGACAGAAGACTGGAGATAGAAAATGAGGTTCATTTACACGATGGAATACTACTCAGCAATTAAAAACGAGGATATCCTGAGATTTGCATGCACATTGATAGAACTAGAAAATATCATCGTGAGTGAGGTAACTCAGACCCAAAAGGGCATGCATGGGTTGTTCTCACTAATAAGTAGATGTTAGGGAAAAAAAGTACAGAATAACAAGATACAGTCCACAGAACTCACAAAGGTCAACAAGCTGAAGTGTCCAAGTGCAGACTCCTCAGTCCCACTTGGGAGAGAAAAGAGAGCTATCACAAGTGGAGAGGGAGGGAAGGACCTTGGAGGGAAAGTGGACAGGAGTTGGGTAGTGTTGGTATTATGTAAGGGAAAATGTCTGAAGCCCTGAGGGCCAGGAGACAGAATAGAATCAGACAATCTCGGGAGATAGGAGAATGCTTCAGAATGCACCAGTTAGGTGGGGTGAGAGATTCTCCAGAATCTTAGATGAAAAGCCCAACATTAGGGAAAAGGAACTTATAGAACCCACCTCCAGCAAGAAGACAGGTCATTAGTGAGGGATAGGGTTGCCATTTTAAAGTCAAAACTCTGACACCTGTTCCTGTTCAAAAGAATTACAGGGATGGAAATGGAGAGGAACCTGAGGAAAAGAAGGCCCAGGGACAGGCTCAAAATGGGATCCAGCTCAAGAAGAGGTCCCAAGGCCTGACACTATTACTGAGGCTATGGAGCACTCACAAAAAAAGGACCTATCATGACTGCCCTCCGAAAGACCCAACAAACAGTTGAAAGAATCAGATGCAGATGTTTGCCTGCAACCAATGGACAGAAACAGCTGACCCCTGTTGTTGAAATATTGGAGGCTGAAGGGAGCTGAGGAGAAGGGCGATTCTGTAGGAAGACCAGCAGTCTTAATTAATCTGGACTCCCGAGATCTCTCAAACACTGGACCACCAAAGAGGCAGCATACAACAGCTGATATGAGGCCCCCAACGTACATACAGTAGAGGAATCCACGTCTGTGTTCATTCAGAGATAAAGCACCTAACCCTCAAGGGACTGGAGGCCCCAGGGGTTTAGAGCACAGGTGTGGTGGAATGGGGTTATCAACGCGGAGATGGGTTGGGGAGGACATAAGGGATGTGAAAAAATCGGAGGGTGGATGCATGGGGGGGGGGATAAAATATGGAGTGTAGCAAATAAATTAATAAAACATAGTTTCTACAGTAGTAACTTTTCATATGGCATTCTGGGAAGGTCTGTAGAATTAGTTATCTGTCCTTGCATTCACTCATTGCCCTTGCCTCTCATCCTTCACCTCACTCAACATTATTATTATATTTTCACTGATCATTATTGCTTCACATGTCTCTTTTCCATTTCTATCACTGGCTTCTTTACTCCCTTGATAGTTCATCTTTCCTTGTGGTTACTTACTAATTTCTTGACCTCTGTAAGTCTTCCAATTAAGACACATATCTAAATTCAAAGCTAACGTCCATCCCTCACTCAAAGTGATGGCTCCCAGCTCCATGTGAAATCATGGGGCATGGAACTAAGCACAATTCTCCAAAGATGGACACAGACTGATGAGAGAGACTGTTAAGTGTTCAGTATCCTCAGCCATCAGAGCAAGATGCATTTAAGCCACTTTGAACTTTCATCTTACCCTAGTCAGAATTCAAACAAAACAAAAGCAAATAAACAAAAAACAAACAAACAAAACAAATAATGCCGACTAATGCCCCTGGCATGGAGAAAGGTTAATATTTATTGCTGGTTGGGAAGCAAATTAACACAGTCCCTGTAGAAATCATGGTGGGGTTCTTCAAAAAAAGCTAGATGTAGGTCTACCATGTGATATAGCTGAATGCATTAGAGCATATGCACCAAATACTTTAAATCCTACTAAGGAGAACTTGCTTATCCATGCTCACTGCTGCTATATTCATAATTGCAGGGAAGTGGTAAACAGGCAAGATGTCAATCAGCATATGAATGTATAACAAACAATGTGCCACATTTACAGAATAAAATATTTTAAGGAAAAATTAATAAGTAATGGATGGAGGTGACTGTGATTTTGAAGCTTTAATTTCTTCAATTAAGTGAATCATTTGCTTATTCATAATCTGAAGATATTAATGGAAGATGGTGGGAGGGACTGATTGGAAGATGTGGATCACTCACTGTAGGCATGCCTTTGTAGATGATACTATTTTGGGGTACTTCTAATACATCTTTGTGCATTCAAATGTCATGACATGAACAACTTTTTTATACTATAGCTACTGTCATAATGTTCTGTCTACAGAAATGGACTTTAGATAAATTCACTGAGGATTCATAAACTATGAGATAAAACAAAGGTTTTCAACTTTAAATTAGTTTTTCTTAAGTGATTCTGATAGCTATAGTCCTCACTAATAAAATCATTAAAGAGAAGCAATGTTTGTTTTTTGGTTGTTGTTGTTTTCTTTTTTAAATCTTTTTTTATTAGATATTTTCTTTATTTACATTTCAAATGCTATCCTGAAAGTACCCTATACCCTCCTCCCACCCTACTCCCCTAGCCACCCACTCCCACTTCTTGGCCCTGGCATTCCCCTGTACTGGGGCAAGATATTTTTCTATTTTTTTTCAATTTTTATTAGATATTTTCTTCATTTACTTTTCAAGTGTTATCCAGAAAGTTCCCTATACCCTTGCCCATCCCCGCCCTGCTCCCCTACCCACCCACTCCCACATCTTGGCCCTGGCGTTCCCCTGTACTGGGGCATATAAAGTCTGCATGACCAAGGGGCCTCTCTTCCCAATGATGGCCAACTAGGCCATCTTCTTCTATATATGCAGCTAGAGACATGGGCTCAGGGTGTACTAGTTAGTTCATGTTATTCTCCCGCCTATAGGGTTGAAGACCCCTTCAGCTCCTTGGGTACTTTCTCTAGCTCCTTCCTTGGGAGTCCTGTGTTCCATCTAATAGCTGACTGTGAGCATCCACTTCCGTGTTTGCCAGGCACTGGTATAGCCTCCCGCAATGTTTGTTAATAATAACTCGGATCAACAGAAAACCTAATACTCTTGTTAGCTTGTTTTTAATAAGATATATTTTAAATTTTTAACCAAAACACTAAAGCTTAAATAGAAAAATAAGTACTTGCCATTTATATTCTGCCTTGTCTGGCCTTGGTGGGAGATGTAGCTAACCTTGGAGAGGTTTGAGGCACCAGGGAGTGAGGATGTCTGGCAGAGGGTGGGGGATGCATCCTCCTGAAGACAGGCAGAGGAATGTGATGAGGAACTGTAGGAGGGCAAACAGGAAGAAGGCAACTACTAGACTGTAAAAATATAAAAAGCAGAAAAGAAAAGAAAAGAAAAGAAAAGAAAAGAAAAGAAAAGAAAAGAAAAGAAGAAAAGAAGGTAAAGAAAAGAAATGGAAAGGGAAAGGGAAAAGGAAAGGGAAAGGGAAAGGAAAGGAAAGGAAAAGAAAAGAAAAGAAAAGAAAAGAAAGAAAAGAAAAGAAAAGAAAGAAGAGAAAAGAAAAGAAAAGAGAAAAGAAAAGAAAAAAAAAAAAAACAAGCAGTCTAGTCTTCTCTCATATAATATATCCCAACCACAGTTTCTCTCTCTCCATTTCTCCTAACCTCCCTCTAATTCCCTCTCCCCTAGATCCTAGCACATTTACTTTTCATAAATGCACAGGCTTCTAAAAATGATAGATAGAACAAAAAAAGATACCATAAGAAAAGACAAAAACTCTTCTATCCAGACCAGACAAAGCAATTCAGTAGGAGGAAAAGAATCTCAATAGCAAGTGAGAGTCAAAGAGACACACTTGTCAGGTGTGTTAGGATCCCCTTCCCCCAAAAGGCTAATGTTCATAACATTTACATATAGGACCTAGTACAGACCATACAGACCCTGTGCTGTCTTTTCAATCTCTGTGTGCAAATGTAAGCTCTGCTTTGTTCATTGAGTGCGCCATGTTATTCTTCTGTCCTCCATTGTCACTGACTCTTACAGTCTTTCCTCCCTGAATATCCAAGGGGAGGTATCCAATGGAGACAACCAATTTAAACTTTGCATAATGTTTGGTTGAGGGTCTCCACCCCCATCTGCTGTGAGAGGAATCCTCTGAATACAACTGGACAAACCACTGATCTATGAGTATAGCAGCAGACCAGGAAACAAACCTATCTTCATTCCTTCCTATCTTCTTTGCCTCCATCTATTATTTCTCCCTCTATCCCTCCCTCCATACCTGTTTCCTTCCTTCCTTCCTTCCTTCCTTCCTTCCTTCCTTCCTTCCTTCCTTCCTTCCTCCCTCCCTCCCTCCCTCCTTCTCTCTCTTTTTTATCTCTCTCCTTTCTTTCTTTCTTTCTTTCTTTCTTTCTTTCTTTCTTTCTTTCTTTCTTTCTTTCTCTCTCTTTCATTTCTTTTCCTTCCTTCCTTTCTTCCTTCCTTCATTTCTTCCTCCCTCCCTCCTCTCTCCTTCCTTCTCTCTCTTTCTTTTTTCTTTCTCCTTCCTTCCTTCCTTCCTTCCTTCCTTCCTTCCTTCCTTCCTTCCTTCCTTCCTTTCTTTTGTCTGTTCTTTCTTTGACCATAATGTTAGGTCTCTGTGCCGTCCAGTCTCAGGTTTCTGGGTATCCATGAAGTATCAGGCATTGGTTCACTTTTGCAGAATGGGCATCAAGTTGAATTAGACATGGATTTGCTACTTCCACAGTTCTGCTCCACCACTGTCCTAGCACATCTTGCAGGCAGGACAGATGGTAAGTCGATGGTTTTGTGGCTGGATTGATGTCCCCCTTTTTCTTTTTGTACCCCAGAGAGTACATTTTCTGGTCACATATAATTTAATGTAAGGGTGAAGGCTCCTAGTCATGGTGGACATAGAGTTTGATCCTCTTCTAGGGTTGCAGACCCCTTCAGCTCCTGGGGTTCTATCTCTAGCTTCTCCATTGTGGGCCCTGTGTTCCCTCTTATAGATGATTATGAGCATCCACTTCTGTACGAGATAGCTATATCAGGGTCCCTTAAGTAGGCACTAGCTGTCCTATGCCATAGTGTCTGAGTTTAATGACTGATTATGGGATGGATCCCCCGTGGTGGGGTAGTCTCTGTATGGTTCATCCTTTCATCTTAGCTCTAAACTTTGTCTCTGTAACTCCTTTCATGGGTATTTTGTTTCCTCTTCACAGGAGGAATGAAGTATCCATGAGCTGGTCTTCCTTCTTGATGTTTTTTGTGTTTTGCAAATTGTATCTTGGATATTCTAAGTTTATGGGCTAATATCCATTTATCAGTGAGTGTATACCCAATGACTTCTTTTGTGATTGGGTTACCTCACTAAGAATTATATTCTCCAGATACATCCATTTGCCCAAGAATTTCATGAATTCATTTTTTTAAATAGGAGAATAGTATTCTATTGTGTAGATGTACCACATTTTCTGTATCCATTCCTCTGTTGAGGGACATCTGGGTTCATTCCAGCTTCTGGCTATTATAAATAAGGCTGCTATGAACATAGTGGAACATGTGTCCTTTTTACCAGTTGGAACATCTAAAGAGAACTTTTTCTCCTTCTCCCAGCAGTTAACCATCACAAGTACCTCCATGACTAAGGGTGAAATTATGTGTCCAAATCCACTGTCCTTACAGGTATTTGGTCTGGCTTGGAATTCCAGGGTTTCTTGTTTGTTTGTTTTTGTTTTGTTTCTACACATTTAACACCCTTTCTTTTTCTATTTTGACAAATTATATAGAAGAAAAATAGGTTAAGGAACAATTTAAACCAAAACTTAGTTTTAACATACAACATAATGTCTTTTTTTATAGGAATCATTATGCTGTTATTTCTTTATCTCACTCATAGCTCAGTATTAAGAATAAATCAATACTACCAATAATATGATCCAAAATTCTTAGATAAATAAAAATATTGTCACCATTTTCTTTATGACTGAACAAAATTACCAAAGGATTATATATTTATGTCAAGATACACATTAGGTTTGAAAATATCTTTAAATCAAAGCAACTTACTAATCAAATATAAATATTATAATACAGTACTAACTTATTCAGAAAAGGTTGGTACATTATTGCATCAAGGGAGATAACAGTCAAGTTATTTTACCAAGTCAGGATCAGTTTTTACCTGGAATTTTTCACCTGGGAGGCTCTGACACATTTTCCTTGAATAAAACATTCTTTTAGGTTTGAGAGTTCTTTCCCATCTTCAGAGAAGGTCATAACAACTTTCATAAAAATCTCATGGATAACTATATTCCTATGTATAATTCATCAATGTCTCCTATTATTTTGATTTATTCTATGTTTTGAATAGTTCACAAGGTAGCCTACAAAATGTGGTAAAACGATTATTCAGAAAAGAAGCAAGTTAAAGAAGTTTTTATTCCATATTTACAAGTAGACAGAGACACTTATGATAATTAAATCACCACTAAATTATATGGCCTCCAGAAGAGCAAGCCTGTAAGGAAAGAAACAAAAATTAATAAAACTTCTCGACCTCATGTGTTTAGAACTTGAAAACATTATTTATATTTAAAACCCTTAAGAAACACTATGTATTATTGTTTGAAATTAGAACATTATAAATAAATGTAATTAAAGTCCTGTGAAACTGTTATAGACTCTAGCAATTAGTGTTTTAAAAAACAATTTGTTCTTCTCCCTTCAAGCCCCATTTAGCATCTTTGCCTCTAAATGACTGGAGGAAAATAAATTTAAGTCTGTGTTCAATAAGATACATTTTTTTCATTTTTAAATATTTATTTATATATTTTTTAAATTTAAAAACCTTTATTATTATAAATTAAAAATAATGGGGGCAAATATCCCCATAAAAGCTATAAATAAAACTACATAAATTTAAATTTCTTAGAACAAATCAATCTGATTTTTAAATACTAAATTTTTGAATAGTGAATTCCTTAGAAATTGGATTACATTATGTATAATATTAAGGAAAATATTTATACTTTGGTGTAGAGCTCTACATTTTTTAAATGGATCACAAATCTTGTGAACATTAAGGACCTGCATTAAATATATTAGAAATAATATTTATAATACAGTTCTGCTTTTGCTAACAGTTAATTTGAAGTCAATAGAAAATTATGGGAAGCAAAGCATTGCATTTGTTAGTAAATCCATCTGTACTATAAAAAATGTTAATAATGTTTACAACTCACTGTATAAATGGTAGGCTCGAAGGACAGCAGTGTCCATGATTAACATTAATAGACAAATGATGAAATGGACCCAAGGTTAATCACTTTTCTTACAGAGTCATCGATTTCCTTTAACTTGCTTGTCTAGTATGCCACATTTAATAACAATTTTTGATCATTAGCCAATCAAACATCAAGTGAAAGGCTGAAAGTCAGAAAAATCTCACAAATTTTAGTTCTCTAGGTAGTATTTATTTTTAGGAAAAGAAAAGTAGAACCACTTGATTGCTTTTTAATACTTAGGTGTAGAAGTCTACACTTTTTGCTACATTTTTTGCACTTTGTTTGTGAAGTATAGTTTTCCTGAGCATAATTCAGTGTAATGTGCAGTTATTTGAATTTTATGTTGGGAAGTAAACATCAGTTTGAAACAAACTGTCATTTTGTATCTTAACTTTCATTCCCAGGTAAACACAAATTGTGATAATAGTTCACATTGAGTTATAAGAGAAAAAAATAGAAATAGTTTGCTCTCACAGTTACACCAGAGTAAATGCTAGTGTGTGCAATATCAATTATAAAAATACTGCATAGCTGTGAAGTCATCATTTATAAAATGTTGCATGAGATAGAATAATACCATAAGAAGGTGTTGATACAGCATATGTGCTAAAATATCAACTGTTCTTGTGTTTCATTGATCACCTTGAGCATGTTCTATCACTTCTTAAATCACCTACTTCTTATTAAAAGAGCAATAACTCCATACCCGTCTTAGAACCTCAACAGGTGAAACAGAGCACAACCATTCATCCAGTAGTTACAAATGAATAAGTTACGTTTGTAAGAGAGCAGATTTGAGAGATGGCTCAGTGGTTAAGAGCACTGACTGCTCTTACAAAGGCCCTGAGTTCAAATCCCAGCAACCACATGGTGGCTCATAAACATCTCTAACAAGATCTGATTCCCTCTTCTGGTGTGTCTGGTGTACTTACATATAATGAATAAATAAATCTTTGAGAGAGAGAGAGAGAGAGAGAGAGAGAGAGAGAGAGAGAGAGAGAGAGAGTGCAATCAATAGGATGCTATGAATGGTCTGGCTTAGATAATTAATTTTAAGTTTTATATCTAAGTTTTATATTTAAAACACATCACATTTTCTAGCTTAGAGGGGGTGACAAAAGACTTAATTTCCAGGGCTATAATGATGGGTTAATGAATGGTCAATAGCATTTTCTGCACTGGCATAGTGTGGGAAGTGGACCATGAGAGGTATCCTTATCACCTAGCTGCATCCCCCATAGATTTGTGGCCATCAGTCACATAAGGGCAGCACCTCAAGCCTTTGCAGATGTAGATGAGACATTCCTAACATCTCAAATCAAGATAATAGGAAAGGAGAAATAGGCTCAAGACAGAGATCTCCATGCTAATGAGGTACCTGGAAGCCTAGAGAGTGTAGCCATTAAGCTCTTTCCCAGACATTCCTTCCTTCAAGAAAGTCAGTTTTATTCGATATTAGAATGAGTACTCCAGCTTGTTTTTTTGGACTGTTTGCTTTGAAATTTTTTTCCAGCCTTTTACTCTAAGGTAGTGTCTCTCTTTCTCCCTAAGGAGGGATTTTTGTATGCAGCAAAATGTCAGGTACTGTTTATGTAACCAGTCTGTTAGTCTATGTCTTTTTATTGGGGAATTGAATCAACTGATATTAAGACATATTAAGGAAAAGTTGTTGTTGCTTCCTGTTATTTTTGTTTTTAGAGTTGGGATTCTGTTCATGTGGCTGTCTTCTTTACGTTGGTTGATAGATTACTTTCTTGCTTTTTCTTGAGCTTAGTTTCCTCTTTGTGTAAGAGTTTCCCCTTTTTTTATCCTTTCATGGGCTGGATTTGTGGAAAGATATTGTGTAAATTTGGTTTTGTCATGGAAAATCTTGGTTTCTCCATTTATGGTAATTGAGAGCTTTACTGGGTGTAGTAGCCTGGCCTGGTATTTGTGTTCTCTTAGGATCTGTATGGCATCCGACCAAGACCTTCTGGTTTTCATAGACTCTGGGGAGAAGTCAGATGTAATTCTGATAGGTCTGCCTTTATATGTTACTTGACCTTTTCCTTTACTGCTATTAATATTCTTTCTTTGTTATGTGGGGAATTGCAGGCTGGTCTCCAGTCGAGCTGAGGTCTGAACCCCAATGGTCATAGTTCACCTACATGACATCATGCTCCTGGAACACCAGCCCCTGCCTAAGGTACCACCTCCCACAGCCCCCACAAGAGAAGCATGGTCAGTGGTCACATAAGCAATGACTCAAGCTTCTGACCTTCAGGCTAAACTCCTCCCCAGTTACCTAGCAACAGTGAAGACCATAAAAGGGGTGCTCAGCCCACACCTCTCTCTATTACTTTTGCTCTCTTGCTCTTACTCTTATTCCTTTGTCCTCTCACTTCTTTCTCCTCTTCCCTTTCTTTTTGTCTCCTCTCTCTCTCTCTCTGTCTCTCTCTCTCTCTCTCTCTCTCTCAGTCCTACCTTCTCTCTTTCCCCTGCATTTCTATAATAAATCTCTTAAACCATAGACAGTCTCTGTCCTTCAAGTTCTGCTGCACACTCTGGTTAGTGTTGGGAACTTCTTCCCCTATTCCCTCTCTCCCACGACCCTGGTGGCTTTAGCTAAGTAGCTCCAGGGGGGTCCCCAAACAGGGCTACCCTTGACCACCCTGTGAAGAGTGGGATAGAGGAATGCCCACCCAGGGATGAGTGTATAGGGTAAGTAGCATCCTTCCTATGCCTGACTGACCAGAGAATAGGGAAACTCTGGCGGGCCAGTGGGCTTCTTTTCCTCCCCTACTTTTCCCAGGGCCACCAGCCCCCCACCCCATTTATATTGATCCCAACATTGTTATATGCATTTGATGTTTTGATTATTATGTGACAGGAGGAATTTCTTTTCTGGTGGAGTCTATTTGGAGTTCTGTAGCCTTCTTGTATATTCATGAGTATCTCTTTCTTTAGGTTAGGAAAGTTTTCATCTATAATTTTGTTTAAGATATTTATTGGCCCTTTAAGTTGGCTAACTTCCTTCTCATCTAAACCTATTATCCTTAGGTTTGGTCTTCTCATTGTGTCCTGGATTTTCTGGATGTTTTGGGTTAGGATATTTTTGCATTTTTTTTTTTTTCTTTGATTGTTGTTTCAATGTTTTCTATGGTATCTTCTGCACCTGAGATTCTCTCTTCTACCTCTTGTATTCTGTTGCTGATGCTTGCATCTATGACTCCTGACTTCTTTCCTAGGTTTTCTATTTTCAGAGTGGTCTCCCTTTTTTATTTCTTTATTTTTTCTACTTCTACTTTTAGATCATGGATGGCTTTGTTCAACTCTTTCACCTGTTTGGTTGTATTCTCCTATATTTCTTTAAGGGGGTTATTTACTTCTTTTCTATGGCCCTATATCATCATCATGAGAAATGCTTTTAGATCCATACCTTGCTTTTCTCATGTGATGGTGTATCCATCACATGAGATGCTACGGTGGGAGTGTTTGGTTCTGATTATGCCAAGTAACCTTGGTTTCTGTTGCGTCTATTCTTATGCTTGCTTCCTGCCATCTGATTATCTCAAGTGCTCACTGTTCTCAGTATATTTGATTGGAACCTGTCCTTCCTGTAATCCTGGTTGACACAGAACTCCTCAGAGTCCAGCTTTGTCTGTGATCCTATGATTCCAGGATCCTGTGAACCTGAGATTCTGGGTGTGTCAGAGTTCTTGGCAGTCAAGCTTCCTCTGAGTCCCTGAGATCCCAGTATGACCAAGCTCCTTGGATGCTGAGATCCTAAGATCCTGGGCATGTTACAGCGCCTGGAAGTGGTACAGCCTCTTGGGACTGACGGGCTGTCCACTGTGTTCCAAACCAAGATAGACCATCACTGACCAGAAGAAATAGGAGCCTCTGGTAGGGGTAGGTTTCCTCTGTCCCTGCTCCTGCTGGCACAGGCCCCTCCCAGTTGTTTTGGAACAGATGTTGTTTTCCACTCTCCAGTAATCCTAAGATCCTGGGCATGCTAGGGCATCTGCTGCCTGGAGAGTCCTCTGGGGACCATGGGCCTGTCCCCTGAGTTCACACCTAAGGTGGCCGTGGGCTGGTGCCAAATGGAAAGCTATAATAATATTTTTAAGATTAATTTAAAATAAAACTAGAGAGAAACCAGGTGGATAAATTAAAGGAGCCTTTCAAAGGGTGATATAGCCTTTAAGAAAGAAGTGGAATAATCAATAAAGGTGCACAGTGACCGATAAAATAGCAATAATCACACACAAAAGGTATGCTCTTGAATCAAGTTGTATTGATAAGTAGTTATTTAAAAAAATAATAGAAACAACTGATGGTCTCAGCCTTGTATTGGATAGATTAACCACTACATTTGCATACTGAATTAGACAAAAAATGAAATTAATCATATACCTTGCATTATATTTCCATTGTATAGTATTGTTCATTAGAAGAAAATGTTTAACTCATGTGATTAATTGCTGCTGCTCAATAATCTTAGACTTTGAAGTTTCTTGCTCCCTCTTATATTTTGACTAGTGAGTTAAAATATTTTTCTTCCCCATATCAAAGAATTCTAAAGATGTGTCCCTTTGATCACTAAACTGTTTCATATCTAATGCAGAAAGTATATGCTTATATTTATTACATTGTTATACTAATTTGAGCGTTCCTTCTAGAATCAGCTAATGGAAGTTACTGAGTTTATTGTTCATTGATGATCTTAATAAAAATTAATAAACTATGTTTCCCTTACCCACAGGTTTATCATTTAAAAGCTTGCTTTAAGGGAAGAATATATACTTGATGAAAATGGTGATAAAAATTTGTTTTCTCATGATATGAATGATTAATTGATAAGTGTCCAGCATTATTAACTGGGTCTGGCAAAATGCCTACCAAAATTTATAAGCTTTTCCGCCTTTTTTTATTGCTACAAACATGTCTATAAGACAAGTTTGTCATGTTTAAATGAAAGATTAGCTTTTAATAGGATAAAGTAATTAAGTTGTCATGTCTGAGACATGACAGTAATTTGTGAAAATATTTTTAATCATTTATTTGGGTTATTGTATTGGAAATGTCATTTTAGACCTTTTAAAATAGTATGTGTAGAATATTTCAAAGGGAAAAATTTTTAAAAAATTGGGAAAAATTGTTTTGAAAAGTATAGACCTATGCAATTGCTTATAATCATAGAGAGAACTGGAAAGGATTCAGAAGAAATAATTAATAACTTGACAAATATATTTTAAAATTATGCATTTATAATTTAAATAAGCTAATTGAGTGGCAATGCAGTTTACATAAGTATGGGATAACAGAATAACAGAGAGTTCATTGAGCTGCAACCCTGAAGACTTGAACATTTGTCTATGCAAATTGAGGGAAGCTCAAGCAACTGCTGTGGAATCTTCTAAAAACTTGTATATTTATGTGGAACCATATATGGATTTTGATTACTTTGGAGGTCACTCACAATAGTTCTGGTGTTTGAAGTTATTAATATATGATCTCAGAATAGTCTAAGTTGGAAAAACCTAGGAAACCATCAGTCAGAGTCAAGAGAACTCAGGTTGGTAGCCAGACATGGCAAGTGCGGAAATACAGAGTCAACAACACACCATTGAAGAATGTCCTGCTATTCTCTATTAAAATCTTATGTTTAGTTTCCTTTTCTTTGTAACCCCATAGGAAGAACAGCAATATCAACCAACCAGATCCTACAGAGTTCCCCGGGACTAAACCACCAACCAAAGAGTACACATGGAGGAACTCATTGGCTCCAGCTTCATTTGTAGCAGAGGATGGCCTTGTCTAGCATTACTAGGAGGAGAGGCCCTTAGTCCTGTGAAGGCTCGATCCTCCAGTGTAAGGAAATGCCAGGGCAGTGAGGTGGGAGTGGGTGGGTGGGTGGGGGAACACCCTCATAGAAGTAGGAAGAGGGGGAATGGAGTAGGGGATTTGAGAAGGGGATAACATTTGAAATGTAAATAAATAAAATATCCAGTAAAAGAAATAAAAAATAAATGACTAATGTACATGTTTTATAATTAATATAGTATTCTTACTGAAAAAATAGCAAATAGAGCTGGACCATAAATTGAAATTATCAGTTTATTAAAGTTCTAATATCAATGATCTTTTAACCACAACAGAAGAAGTATAGTTGAACAAATATGTTGTACTTTAAAATGCTTATGTCTGAGTAATTCTGGCTTTAAATTATCAGTTTATAATGCTTAATTATGTAAACATTAAGTATATTAAGTGAGATATTCATGTATAATCATCTTAGTGGCTTAATTCTATTAATTCATCAGCCTGATATTCATATCACATCAAAGTTGTCATGAATCTATTTTAACAACCAGAAGGTTTATAACATAAAGTTTGATGTTAACAAACAGTTTGCAAATTTATCTGTTCCTGTTATGAATTTAATAGTTAAAAAATCCAATTTTTACTAAGAGTAAAAGAAATAGGAAAACATTGTCATTAATAAAATAAAAATATTTAAGTCATATTTGATAGAATTGTCTTCTCTTTGCAACTGGTTAATTTTACATTGCTTTTCAACTTTATTAAATCTAAAAATGAATGTCCTTCATACTTAGCATTGATATTTATCTACTTATGAGAAGTCCATGCCAGAAATGTTGTCTGCTTGTCTTAAACTTTAATTATAGTCTTCAAAACCTACTTAATATAGAATTAACCCTAAACCACTCCATTTTGTATTTTTGATAGAGCATAGTAAAATAATGTCACCTAGTATAGCCAAGATAAATATATTTTATGACTATTATTATTTTAGAGACAAAATTATAATTTGGGTTATAATTCAATGCTTAAATGTTACAATATAAAACAATAACAGAATTTATTCAAAATATGTTTTTATTTTATTACTGGATAATGACTATGTGCATGCTTATTTCTGAAATGTTTCAGTTGTATGCCCTTTATTTACTATTGAATAAGTAAAATATGCAGATTATGTTGCTTTGACAGGAAGATCAAATCTGTGTTTGACAAATTTATTGTGTTTTCTTTTTTTGTACAGAAGTCACAACATGGAAAGAATCTGAGGACACCAGGAAGTCTTACCCAAGCAAAAGCACATAGGCTTAAAGATTATGTAGAAATCTGAGACCACAACAGAGACCAAACTAATGCATGGACCTCTAGTTTGTTCTCGAAGAAGATGTGACTACTGAGAAGGTAATGAGAGTTAGATGGTGGCCAAAGAAGAGAAATTAGAAGTTAAAAAATTCAGTGCCAAAGCCTGGATTCAGTGAAGCCATTAAGATAAACAGATTGGTAGAAGCTTACAACAGATGTAGATGTAAGAGGATGAGAGGATCAGAATCAGACCAGAAACTTGCTCACTGTTGGACATCTAGGTCAGGAGAGCCATAGCCAGTTCTAGCCACAAAACAATAGAAATGACAAACCACGTCAACATGTCTCCTCTCATGGTAATGTTCTCTAGAAGAATGACCTAGAATTTAACTTTATATTTATTCACAGACTCTATGATATGCTTATCACAGTCAGACTAAAATAAGAACCGCATGTGAACAACAGGTTTGATGATGAATATGGTTAATACTGGCATTGTATTGCATTTGCATGATATTGTCTCAAGCTATATTGCTGACTTATAAACTATTAGAAAAGGACTATATTTACACACACACACACACACACACACACACACACACACACACACACACACACAATTACTGGACATACCTTATAAGCCAAATACATTTTTAAAAGGTAGGTTTACCTGTTAAAACCTAAGAGATTTGTAAAAGGAAATTTTTTTTGTCCAAATGATTGAACTAAGTTTTCTTAGGAAGATCCCCTAACTGAAAATCAAACACAGGCTTTCCTCAAACATTTATGATATTTGAAGACATATTAATATAAGGTAGTTTGGCATTTAGAACTAGCAAAGGATCCTGAAATGGCTGTGTGAGCAGCTTATCTTCAACAGACAATTTTAACGGGTCAAAAACCATTGTTCGGCTTCTGAACACTGACAGTCTTGCATTCAACAAAATCTTGTTTTATTTTTAATTTTTTATTAATCATCTCATTTGTTTACATTTCAAATGTTAACTCCCTTTCCTGTCTCCACTCCATGAACCCTTCACCCCATCTCCCTCTGCTTGATGTCCTAAAGAAGGGGGATGCTAGAGAGGTGAGGCAGGAGTCGGTGCATAGGTGGGGAGAAAGCAGATTTTGGAAATGGTGTGTTACATTGTCACTGTTACCATGTGCCAGACAAAAATAACTTAAGGGGCAAACAAGTTATGATAGCTTTTATTTCAAAGGGGTTGAAGTTTATGGTTGTTGAAGAAAACATGACAAGAGGAGTAAATCAGACTGCTAATAACATCATATATGTAATCAAAGCTAGAGAAAGAGCGATGCTTGTGCTCAAATTATTTCTCCATATTTCATATTCTCTCCTAACTTAAACTACTATGACACTCCTGGGTACTAGTCTCCTAGATTATAATTTTCTTGTCAAAGTGATTACGTTAGTCCTTGTTATTAGTCATAGGCAGAAGGAAAGGTATCCTAAAAGAGACCATTGTTAAACCCATCTTCATGCCAGGAGTTTTAAAGAAATGCTTCTGTGCCCAAAGTGTGTATTTTTTCTCCAGACTCACCAGTGAGGAAACCAGACAGCTTCTACCTCCTTGAGGCCTGGAGAGCTGACTTGCAAACCTATTGAACTACGAAAGCAGACTCCAAAGAATATGGTTTTCCAGTAAGAATAGTGAAGGTATTGATGACTCAGAGGGTTTAAGCAAATATAACCATTAATCAATGGCCATGAAACTGATATCTTGTGAGTACTCTCTGAAAAATGATTCTATTAAAAAAATTGCATAAGGGAATAAATTTAACACAGCCAAAGGAAAACAGACTTGGCGAAATTGTATCACTAAACAAATATTAATCAATTAAACAAATAGGACTAAGAAAAATTCTAAAGATAACATCAGCATAGAGAATGAATTCAATGTATTATGGAAGAGAACAAATTTTTACAGAATCATCAAAAAGAATTACTGAAACAACTGGAAATATGGCCAATATAGAGTAGTTAAAATGAACATGGAATTTGAAAAGACCCAAATTTTAAACTTTGAACAAACATAGACGGATAATTTATAATAATTTTACAATTATTGAAACATATTACATTTAAATGGTTTAATAATTAAGTAATTATAATGGTTAACTAAAAAGAGAATATTATTTATTAGGAATTACTCTTATTTAAGATTTTTAAAAATTAGGTATTTTCTTTATTTACATTTCAAATACTATCCCAAAAGTTCCTTATGCTCTCCTCCCAACCTGCTCCCCTAGCCACCCACTCCCACTTCTTGGCCCTGGCGTTCGCCTGTATTGGGGCATATAAATTTGCAAGAAGTGGCCTCTGTTCCCAATGATGGCCCACTAGGCCATCTTTGCTACATATGCAACTAGAGACACAAACTCTGGAGGTACTGGTTAGTTGATATTGTTGTTCCACTTATAAAGTTGCAAACCCCTTCAGGTCCAGGGGTACTTTCTCTAGCTTCTCCATTGGAGGCCCTGTGTTCCATCATATAGATGATTGTGAGCATCCAGTTCTGTATTTACAAGGCACTGGTATAGCCTCATACAAGAGAGTTATATCAGGATCTCTTCAGCAAACTCTTGATGTCCTATGCAATAGTGTCTGGGTTTGGTGACTGATTATGGGATGGATCCCCAGGTGGGGTAGTCTCTGGATAGTCCATCCTTTCGTCTTAGTTTCAAACTTTGTCTCTGTAACTTCTTTCATAGGTATTTTGTTCCCTAATCTAGGAGGAATGAAGTATCCACATGCTGTTCTTCCTTCTAGGATGGACCATGCAGAGAGTGCCCCACCCGGGTGGTCCATCACATAATCAGCCACCAAATGCAGACACTACTGCATACACCAGCAGGATATTGCTGAAAGGACCCTGACATAGCTGTCTCCTGTGAGGCTTTGACAGTCCCTGACAAATACAGAAGTGTATGCTCACAATCATCTATAGGGCCCCCAATGTAGGAGCTATAGAGGGTACCCAAGAGCTGTAGGGGTCTGCAACCCTATAGATGGAACAACAATATGAACTAATCAGAACTCCCAGAGCTCATGTCTATAGCTGCATATGTATTAGAAGATGGCCTAGTTGGCCATTATAGGGGAAGAAAGGCCCTTGGTCTAGCAATGTTTATATGCCCCAGTACAGGGGAATGCCAGGGCCACGTAGTGGGAGTGGGTGGGTAGGGAAGCAGGGCGGGGGGAGGGTATAGTGGACTTATGGGATAACACTTGAAATGTAAATGAAGAAATTCTCTAATAATAAATAAAGAAAAAAGAAAAAAAAGAAAAAAAATGAAAATTGTATCTTGGGTATTCTAAGATTCTGTGATAATATCTGCTTATCAGTGAGTGCTTATTTAGTGACTTCTTTTGTGATTGGGTTACCTCACTAAAAATGATATCCTCCAGATACATCGATTTGCCCAAGAATTTCATAAATTCATTGTTTTTAATAGCAGAGTAGTACTTCATTGTGTAAATGTACCACACCTTCTGTATCCATTCCTCTGTTGAGGGACATCTGGGTTCTTTCCAGCTTCTGGCTATTAAAAATAAGGCTCCTATGAACATAGTGGAGCATTTGTTCTTATTACCAGTTTGAACATCTTCTGGGTATATGCACAGGAGAGGAATTGTTGAATTTTCCAGTAGTGCTATGTCCAGTTTTCTGAGGAACTGCCAAACTGATTTCTAGAGTGGTTGTACAAGCTTGCAATTCCACCAGCAATGGAGAAGTTTTCCTCTTTCTCCACATCCTTGCCAGCATCTGCTGTCATCTGAATTTTTGATCTTAGCCATTCTGATTCTTGTGTGGTGGAATCTCAGGGCTGTTTTGATTTGTATTTTCCTGATGATTAAGAAGGTTGAACATTTTCTCAAGTGCTTCGGTATTCCTCAGTTGAGAATTCTTTGTTTAGGTCTGTACCCCATTTTTAATGGGGTTATTTGAATTTCTGGAGGCCAGCTTCTTTAGCTCATTGTATATATTGCATATTAGTCCCCTATCAGATTTAGGATTGGTAAAAATCCTTTCCCAATCTGTTGGTGGCCTTGTTGTCTTATTGAGAGTGTCTTTTGTCTTGCAGAAGCTTTGCAAATAAGGTCTCATTTGTCAATTATTGATCTTACAGCATAAGTCATTGCTGTTCTGTTCAGGAATTTTTCCCCTGTGCCCATATCTTTTAGGCTTTTCTCTGGTTTTTTGTGGAGTTCTTTGATCCACTTAGACTTGAGCTTTGTACACGGAGATAAGAATTAACCAAGAAACTTAGAATACCCAAGATACAATTTGCAAAACACAAGAAAATCAAGAAGTAAGACCAACATGTAGATACTTCATTCCTCCTTAGAATAGGGAACAAAATACCCCTGGAAGGAGTAACAGAGACAAAGTTTGGTGCTAAGACGAAAGGATGGACCATCCAGAGACTACCCAACCTGTGGATCCAGCCCATAATCAGCCACCAAATGCAGACACTATTGCACATGACAGAAAGATTTTGCTTAAAGGACTCTGATATAGCTGTCTCTTGTGAGGCTATGCCAGTGCCTGTCAAATACAGAAGTGGATGCTCATAGTCATCTATTGGATGGAACACAGGGACCCTATTGGAGGAGCTAGAGAAAGTATCCAAGGAGCTGAAGGGGTCTGCAATCCTATAGTTGGAACAACAATATGAACTAACCAGTACTCCCAAAGCTTGTGTCACTAGCTGCACATGTAGCAGAAGATTGCCTCGTCGACCATTATTGGAAAGAGAGGCACCTTGGTCTTGCAAACTTTATATGCCCCAGTACAGGGGAATGCCAGGGCCAAGAAGTGGAAGTGGGTGGGTAGGGGAGCAGGGCCGGGGTAGGAGGTGGGTATAGAGGACTTTCGGGATAGCATTCGAAATGTAAATGAAGAAAATATCTAATAAAAAATTGAAAAAAAAAAAAGGACTTTGAACATTTCTTTAGGTGTTTCTCTGCCATTCGAAATTCCTCAGTTGTGAATTTTCAGTTTAGTTCTGTACCCCATTTTTTGATTGGGTTGTTTGGGTTTTTGGTGATTTACTTCTTGAGTTCTTTATATATTTTATATTAGCTCTCTATAGGATGTGGTGTTAGTGAAGATGTTTTTTCCCAATCAGTAGGTTGCCAATTTTCTTATCGACTATGCTCTTTGCCTTACAGAAGCTTTCCAGATTTATGAGGTCCTATTATTCAATTCTTGATCTTAGAGCATGAGCCTTTGGAGTTCTATTTAGGAAATTTTGCCCTGTGCCAGTTAACATGAATTTTTGAGTCATGTTTAAGACACTAATCCTTTCTAAAAATGAATATAGACAGAAAGTTACAAAGCTGTCTACTTGTCATTTTCCTTGGTGGTAACTGAGATTTCTCCAGATAGTTGAGCCTGAAACAAGAGAGTAGAGGATTCATGTTCAAAAGGTCTCATGATGCCTCACCCTAAAGCTAGTGCTTGCCTTATTTGATCATTGCAGCAGTCTTCCTCTCCAGATAAGTATTTGTATTGTTGTGAGAGTAGAAAACATGATCAAAATATATTGTATGAATAATTAGTTGGGTGGTGCAAAATAAATTATGAAAAAAGAAGAAGATACTGTCCTGACAGGCAGGAATCTCTTCCTTGGCATTGCAGTCTGTCTCTACATAACCACTTTCCTGTTGTCAGTGTCCTTTTTTTCAGTATACAGAATATTGTAATATTAATCATAAAAAATTATAACAGCTAAAGATATTTTGTGTACATATTTAAGAAAAGTTTCATCTAAGAGTTTTTCATCCAAAGACTTTCTATACTCATGCTTTTTAAATGTTTTCACTTTAGAGAAACAATCAAGAAATCAATCTCTGTTCCACACTTTGTCTCTGTAACTCCTTCCATGGGTAGTTTGTTCCCCCTTCTAAGAAGGATAAAAGTATCCATACTTCTTTATTCCTTCTTCTTGAGTTTCATGCATTTTGCAAATTGCATCTTGGATATTCAGAGTTTCTGGGCTAATATCCACTTATTAATGAGTGCATATCATGTGTGTTCTTTTGTGATTGGGTTACCTCATTCAGGATGACATCCTCCAGAGCCATCCATTTGCCTAAGGATTTCATACATTTATTGTTTTTAATAGCTGCATAGTACACTATTGTGTAAATGTAAAACATTTTCTGTAACCATTTTTCTGTTGAGGGACATCTGGGATATTTTTCCAACTTTTGGCTATTATAAATAAGGCTGCTATGAACATAGTGGAGCATATTACATGTTGGAGCATCTTCTGGTTATATGTCCAGGAGTAGTATTGCTGGATCCTCTGGTAATACTATGTCCAATATTCTGAGGAAGCACCAAACTGATTTCCAGAGTTGTTGTACCAGCTTTCAATGCCACCAGCAATGGAAGAGTGTTCCTTTTTCTCCACATCCTTGCCAGCATCTGCTGTCACATGAATCTTTGATCTTAGCCATTCTGACTGGTATGAGGTAGAATCACAGGGACGTTTGATATTCATTTTTCTGATGACTAAGGATGTTGAACATTCTTTTTTTTTTTTTTTTTTTTTTTTTTTTTTTTTTTTTTTTTTTTTTTTTTTTTTTTTTTTTTTTTTTTTTTTTTTTGTACTTCTCAGTCATTCAGTATTCCTCAGTTAAGAATTCTTTGTTTAGCTTTGTACACCATTTTTAATAGGGTTATTTGGTTCTCTGGGCTCTAACTTCTTAAGGAATGACCATCCAGATTCTGCCTCACCTGAGGATCCATCCCATATACAGCTAACAAACCCAGACACTATCGTGGATGCCAACAAGAGCTTGCTTACAGGAGCCTGATATAGCTGTCTCTTGAGATGCATTGCCAGTGCCTGACAAATACAGAGACAGATGCTCACAGCCATATATCGGACCGAGCACAGGTCCCCATTGAAGGAGCTAGAGAAAATACCCAAGTAGCTGAAGGGGTTTGCATCCCCATAGAAGGAACAGCAGTATGAAATAATCAGTACTCCCAGAGCTCCCTGGGACTAAATCACCAACCAAAGAAAACACATGGTAGAACTCATAGTTGTAGCTGCATATGTAGCAGAGGATGGCCTACTCAGTCATCAATGGGAGGAGAGGCCCTAGGTCCTGTGAAGGTTCTATGCTCCAGTATAGGGGAATGCCAGTGCCAGGAGGTAGGAGTTGGTGGGTTGATGAGCAGGGGGAAATGAGATGGGGTAGGGGGTTTTTGGAGGGAAAACCAGGAAAGGGGATAACATTTGAAATGTAACTAAAGAAAAATATCTCATAAAAATGAGTGAAATATCTAATAAAAAAAGACTGAGTGAAAAAAAGGAAATCAAAAATATTTTTTAGTCTAAAAATTAAAACTTTTGAAGAAATATTTCTTTTTGTCAATCCTTGCTTACTGCTTCGCTTTGTAATGCAGCTATGTTCTGCTATAATTTTTATTGGGCTATTATAATACATGAATATTTTATTAAAACGATGTGTGGTAAACTATAATGGAAATAAAAAGTGAAAGGAATCATTGGAACACTGATTGGGAAGTGTTCATCCAGTATTGAATTATTGCCAATGACTCTGTTGGAATCAGTGGCGAGAAGACTTGGTTGAGGGATGATGCCATCTTCATTGGAATTGTCATTATAAAGTCTAGTTAAGAGAATATATTGCTGAGATTTCATAGGTGTAGTAGCTGCCTTGTCATCTATTAATGAGAGCATGTGTCCTAGTCTTCTGGCTCTTAAAGTCATTCCTCACGCTATTTCATGCTCATCCCTGATCCTCAGATATAGGACATTTGTAGTAGAAGTATCAATTCAATCTGCACTCCTCTTTATTTTTGTGAATTTCTGTAGCACACCCCCCCCCCCCCATCTGCTGAAATAAGAACTTTCTTTGATGATGGACAACCATTGCAAAAATCCTTGGTTATAATCTCTTCACATCTTGCTAGTAAAACTCAATTGGTAAAGATGATGTACATTCTAGGCCCAAAACTTGGGGAATTAAATTGGAAGTAAACTGGAAGCCTCTTCCATTAGAATTAGCTTTCTGGTATATAAAAATGCCAAAAGAGACACAAAATCAATAGTCAGACCCAGCTGCAAAACCTATAAACCACGACAAAGAGTGCCATGGAAAGATGTTTCCACTGGTGTGGGGAGCGGGTGCGGCCGCATGGGCCAAAGATGGCCCCCTGGCTCTATGCCAAGCCCTGTGACCTCACTTGTTTATCCCAGTCTCAGTCATGCACAGTAAAAGCAGTGCATGTAACTCGTTGGAGAGATAGTGCAACGTCTTGCGATACCAATCTATCACCCTATCCTGCATGCTGCCTTGGACTTGTGCATCTATGATTGGGTGGTATGAGGTGACCTGAGTGAATGGAAGAGGATAAATTGTGGGCAGTCCCAGAGAGAGTGGAATAAGGAATAAGGGAGAAGCAGAATAAAGGAAGCTATGGAAAGCTGCGTGAGACCTGCTTTGGAGTCTGTGTCTTTTCTTCCTACTCTCTGCTGGTCAGAGACGTGGGCCTGCGACACACTGGTACAAGATGGGTACTTATATCTATAGGCATTTAATTGGACTTAAGATTATATCATTTGGAGTGATTTAATGCCCATGAATACAACCCAAGCAAACTGTGACTCTTGCGGTAATAGAAGCTAGAGAAAGCCCTCCTACCTTCACATTCCAAAACTAATTCAATTCATAATTACATTGTAAACTGCTAAACTGGTGATAAGATTTCAATCTTTATCAAAACTTCCAAGCAAAAGCCGGGCGTGGTGGCGCATGCATTTAATCCCAGCACTCGGAAGGCAGAGGCAGGCGGATTTCTGAGTTCGAGGCCAGCCTGGTCTACAAAGTGAGTTCCAGGACAGCCAGGGCTATAAAGAGAAACCCTGTCTTGAAAAACAAAACAAACAAACAAAAAAAATCCAAGCAATGGATAACAAATATTATAATACATCTGAGTATATTTATATGTGAATATAGATTACCAAATCATCTTCTTGTTTTGTTTTGTTTTTCAAGACAGAGTTTCTCTGTATAGCCCTGGCTGTCCTGGAGCTCATTCTGTAGACCAGGCCAAATCATCTTATATGTGGGCCTGGGTACCAAAGGTTTTTTATGGAGACCTCTGAGCAGACCTAGTGCGAGGGTTCCATCGAATGGAAACCAGTGAGGGAAGGGAGATGAAGTCTCTGCTGTGCCTTCCAGGTCACTCAGTAACTCTGAGCTGCTCTGCACTGAGTTGAGTTGGGCTTGGGCCAATGAGAATCCGACTATCCAATCAGGAGTGCAGTGGGACCTCAGGTGGCGCTTCGTGAGAGATCTCTTCCCAATTGTTACAGCTCTTGGAACAAAAGACTCAAGACGTCTTAGTAGTTCTTGCACACCTTTAATTCCCTGGATAGGATTTATATATAGTTTGGGGGTGATTCAGTTACCTCTCATTGGCTTGGACTGAGAGCTTGGGGGAGACCTTTTTTGCATGTGGGGAGAAATTGCAGCTCCTATTTGACTGATAGTCACAAACCTCTCCTGTGGGGCTTTTGGGGAGGTAACTTCAACAAGAGCCAGGAATCCAGGAGACAAGATAGAATGACTTCCGTCCCATGTAGGTGGAAATCACCACCCATCAGGTCCCAGGGTTCCAGACCTTTCGCTCAACTGGAGACCAGGCTGTCTGAGTGCAGCCCACTGTCCCACAAAAATATGTCCTGAATGGCGTATAAATGCAAATGGAAAAAGCAGTTCTAAAAAGCACAAGGTAATCTGGACAATGAATATAGAATAAAGCAGCAGTTCTTGCAACTAGAGAAATAATTCAGTTCCATTAAGGACGTTCCTTAATGGAGTTGTCTATTAAGCTACTGTTTCAGAGGACCCAGGTTAACAGAACCCAATTCAAATGACCCACAAGCAAATGGAACTCTAGTTTCATGGAACCTGATATCCTCTTTTGGCTTGTATGACAAACTGAACTTATATACACATACCTACACAGAGACATATGCTGAGGTACACATAATTAAACTAAAATAGAATCTTAATATTTAACATCAGTTCTTATTTCTGCATTAAAGCACTCATTTTAGAATTTAAACACAATTTTAAAAATTAATACATATTAACATTATTACACATAATTATATTTTATTTTTTAGAAAAGTATCTGTTTTATTCAATGAGCTCACCAATTTTGTAGACATTAAATTTGCTTTCAGGGGACCAGGATAACAATTTTGTTTTTGAAAGCCACCAACTACTGGCTAAGTTTGAATATGTACTTTTCTTTTATTTTTTTTTTAATAAAATTTTGACAGTTTCAGAAACTTGTGTATCTATAATCTCTCAGCTCTCTTCCTCAAACTTCCCTGTCTTTTATGTCTACAGTTCCCTGGCCCAGGTTCATGTCCTTTGGTTTATGTTGGCTGAGCTTTTGAAGCCCTGCCTCATTTTTTCTTTTCTAAGCCATACTAGAAGTGCTTATGTTCTTCAGGCTAGCCTAGAATTAGAATTGGGATTTTACTTTAGTTTTCCCAGTGCTAAAATCACTATCAAAATTACTACACTTAGTTTGCATTATTATTTTAATATAAACATATAAGAATGCAAATTTCCAAGTCAAAGAAAGAATTTTTCACTGCTTTAAGGCTGAGATGTGGATTTAAATTTATATGCTTTCCTCTAGGTTATCATCTTTCATATAATCAGAGCAAGACCTAATAATCATTATCATATATATTTTTTTATTTTAAATGTAAAATAGCCAACCTAAGCTTTCTAAAAGTCATGATGCTTAATCTATGTTATTTTTGTGTAATCCAATCCACTAGATAAGATGAAAACAGATTAAAGGAGAATGTCCTAAATGGCTCCAAGTTTTGAGGAAAAATTTGAAAGACCAAAGGCTCTCAGACTGCATTTCAGTTTGCTAGCACCAGAAAAGGAAGGGATTACCATTTCTACTCTCAGTATTCTGCTCCAAAACAAGTGCATCTATTCTGCCTTGAATACATGTTTTAGATATTATGCTACCTTTCTGGCCACTTATTTTTTGAGTTATAAATTAAAAACCTTAGAATATCAATTATTTTCGCAGAATGCTGAAAGGGTTCATTTAAATTCAACATCATATCTGAGGTATTTAATTTAAAAGCAAGCAGTTGTACATAGTGATTACAAATCTCACTTTGTGCCCTGTAAATGCCAGTGCTTACTACCAGGCAAAGGTCACTGATACCATCATGAGGAACTAAATAAGGCTGTTTGGACATGCCATAGCACAACTGAAGCTGTGACAATTTTATTGAGAACATTTAGACTTTTTATGCTTGTATCAGAAACTGAATATAATGGCAATTACCAGGGTCAATACAGCTGTATTTGTCAGGATACAGTGATGTTTTCAGGCCCTACCATGTACACAAGATTAATGTCTAAGGCTAAGTGTCCTTTCAAGCTTCTGTGATTCCTTGACTTCCAAAGAAACATACAGAGAAACACAAAGCGGCCTGAATGCTTCACTGCCCGAGGAAGCATGTTGGTCTCTCAAGAACTAGAAAGCATATTGTGCACTGTGAGCGATGAACCCTAACCTGAAAATCCTATGATGCACAGCTTTCAAGGTAGCTAAGCTAGGCCAACTCCATGCTTCCCTGCAGTGGCCATTGCTAATTTTAGTTTTCATCCATGTATCCCTATTTTTGTCCTCAATATTACATTTTTATGAACTTTACATTCATTAGTGATACATTTTATGTTTAATAAACAAAATATGCAGAAGAGCACACTCAGTTTTAAAAGGGATGAACCACTCAGATTTGATATAGTAACTGTTGGTATAAAACTTCATATCTTTGAAGTGTGGGTAGTTTTTTGGGGAGGGTGTGAGGGTTGTAATTTTTATAAGCTGAGGGCATATTAATGGAATGGGAAAATATTCTTAACTTATAATATTCATTGGAATTTAAAATACAAGTAAGAGGACACATGTAGGTATTTATTAGTAAGATACTCTTAGTAAATATTATACAATATCAATATTATATTGTATAGTGAAAAGTATATATTTCAAAATACAGAAAAATCTCAGTCATATATCCTGACTATTTTATATGTAATAAAATAAAGAAATGTGTTTTATTTTTCAGTTTTCAGATGTACTTCTGTTATATGTTATTTGTGGATCTCTCTCTTTTTTTTTTCTATGAACTCTAGAGACCTTCAAAAGAACTAAGAACAAAGCACACATTGAAAGAGTTAAAGAGATCATGTGTGAAGCTGATTCCAAAGGATGGACCCAATGGCTACGGCTGCCAGGGATCCATCCCATAATCAGCCACCAAACATAGACACTATAGCATATGCCAGCAAGATAGTGCTGAAAGGGCCCGGATATAGCTGTCTCAGGACCTGGCTGGCCATCGTTGGGAGGAGAGGCCCCTTGGTCATGCAGACTTTATATGCCCCAGTACAGGGGAACGCCAGGGCCAAGAAGTGGGAGCGGGTGGGTAGGGGAGCAGGGCCGGGAGGGGGGAGGGTATAGGGAACTTTCTGGATAACACTTGAAATGTAAATGAAGAAAATATCTAATAAAAGTTGGAAAAAAAAGTTTAATTGTAGATACATTTACCAGTTTAGCAAGGACATTCTGATTATAGATAGATATGCCTATTACAAAGGTGTATGTGGAGGAGGATAATCCATGTATTACCACAACATTGTAGCATAGCATTTAAAATTGTCCCTGACAGCTCAGATTGCAGAATATCTTCAAGCTTAGCTTACATTATGTAACACAATTGATTCCAGAAATTGGTGGCCTGTGCTTCAAACTGGGCATGGATAATTCTATTTCATATAACTAGACAGTGGTCAAAGCAACAGAAAAATCAAATAAGCAAACAATGAATATTTTGAGTACTTTTTTGTTTTCATTTCCCATTTTTGAATTAAAGAATTTAGAGCCTCATACAAGCAAGAAAACCATCACTGTCAACACGACTTGAGGGCAACAGGAGGAAAGAGAGAGATCTGTAAATATTGATAGTAAAAATCTCCTTTGCCTATACTCTACCTAGACATCTTTAAGACAAGCATGTGGCTGCTTACTGAGTTATTAAGTAATCATTATTGGAAGGTTTCCCTGGGAAGGTAATATCTCTACTCACCCCTCTTCTTAAATCAACATTTGAATTAATCTATTCTTTCATAACCACGAATGGTAGAGTGTGAGTTATATTTATTCAGAGAGACAGCATGGATGACTGCCATCGAAGAATTACAGGACCAGAGTGACTACCCAAGCCCAATGTGTTTTAAATAAGAAATCTAAAGAAACATACGAGCTATGACCATTGGGTTAGCAGCATAACTATCCATAGTCTGTATTCTTTTTCTGTTTATAAAATAAGGATATTTTTATGCTTGAACACTAATTACAAATACTGTGTCCTATAACCACAATTCTTATGAATGATGCTATTTCTTAAAAATTGTTAAAGACAGTGCTGTGCTAAATTTCCTACAATGAAAACTTATTTTCTGTACTAGGGAATAGAATGTTTCTGGTTCTGGCTAACCTCTGTCTTAACATCAAGAACATCAGTTGACGCAGCAGTTCCTAAAACTTGTAGTGTAATACTTTAAAATGATAGTCTTCATAGAGTCTTCTAAGCAGGAAATGTTTGGAGGAGAGGTGACTTATTGAATGCAGACAAGATTTTTACCACATAATATCCTTAAATATTCTAACATGTTATATGCCTACATGTAACAAATAGCAACGAAACTGGAAAGTAAACCCTAATAATTTCCTTTGAGACCATAAACTATTATGGTTCACACAAAGTATATTAACGATTTTACAATATCTTTATAGCCCCATGAGGCCCCTGTCTTATCAAGACATCTATTGGCAGTTGAGGGATGTTGGGTGTATGGGAGTCACTCTTCTTTGGAAAAGCATTCACTGATATGCTGCTAATGCTTCAGCTCTCATGTTCATACCCACACACATATAGACGGCACTGGGTCTATTCAGGAGCCGGTCAATAAATCTAAAACACATGAGGGCCAGCAAGATATTAGAACATAGGTAGGGTGGATGGCATTAGGATGAGCTGGCAAGACATCCTGGCTCATGGATATGATCCATCCAGGTGGAATAAATGTAGAACACTTATATAAAATTTAATATCACACTACCTCTTACTGACAAGCATTCAACACCATAGCCATATAAAGTGAAGGGAAACTCCACATAAATATACAAATAGTTAAATAAAGCCACTTCTAAAAAGCAAGGTTCCACCTGTCCCTGAGTGGAAACCTGATTTATTTAAACTCAATCAAGACTGCATTCAGAAGATGAGCTTCTAGAATTCCAGTATGGCACTTCAAAAATAAAGTGTAAAATTAAATTACTTGAAGTATCAAGGGGTAACTCACTTTGTTCTTTTTTGCACATTTTTTTTATTAGATATATTTTTTCATTTACATTTCAAGTGCTATCACATAAGTCCCCTATACTCTCCCCCACCCTGCTCCCCTACCCACCCACTCCCACTTCTTGACCCTGGCATTCCCCTGTACTAGGGCATATAAAGATTTTGTTCTTAAAATAATAATTAATGTTACTTTGTTATATATGTTTCTAGATGAATATATGTCTGCATATCACATGTGTACTTGGTGTACACCTAGGCAGAAGAGGCCATCAGACTGCCTGGAACAGAAGTAACAGAAGGTTGTCACCCCATGTGGTTGCTGGAAATTGAATCCGGGCCCTCTGGAACTCGTTACTACTGGACTATCTATCTAGCAATGGGGATGGTTAATTTAAAGAGGTGCATCGGCACCACATATAGAGCTTTCAATTAAGGTAGCAAGGAAAGCAATTTTACCATTAGATTGTGGCTGAATATTTGTTATAGTTTCCTTCCAATTGCTTTCAGTTGAGAAAAACCACAGCTATTCATTCTTTTGCCTTAAGGATTGATCTTAATGTATACACAGTAGACACTGGAACAGTTTATAGAATTATAAATTATATATTATAAATATAATGTAAAACAATAAAATAACATTTAATAAGAAACAAGCATGGACTTTTGCTCAAGTACCTTCTTGAACTCACATTTACAGGTTCCTTCCAGACTCAGTATCAATCACAGTCTCCTGAGAAATAACAAGGAGAGCCTAGATTTTTTTTTTTTTTTTTTTACAGCAGTGGCACCCAATCTACGCATTCAGCATAACGTATTAAGAACCTGAGAAGATCTTCCTAGCCTTCCTTCTGAAGTCAGCTTTTCTGCGGCCATCTTGAATTTGAGCATGGATCCATCCCTCCTGGCCACTTATGGGTATTGCTCTTATTGTATAATGCTGAAGATATTTTATTCTACCCGAATCTTAGTTCAGTTCCTTGGTCTTCATAAAGAAAATTAAGATTACTGACTTAATAGTTATAGTTGAATTAGACGCAAAATTTAGAGAACCAACATTATTTTTTTTCTTTAATGTTGTACCGGAAACAATACATAGAAATAACCTACAAATCTTGGTTTCCTCTCATTTAAAAAGTTTGCATTTGCACATGTAGGGGTTAATTAGGATAAGAGTGAAGCCAGAGAATGTATTCAAGAGGATTTTCTTATATTGAAATAATTAGTAATTGTAATTCAAATTAATATGATATCAGAGAAATATAGGGCAATTTCTATATCATCAGATGTTGTCAATATTAACCCATAAGGGTAGTTATTAGGCTTCATCCAACTGTAGTTCATTGACATTTCCTGATCTACTATGTGTTAATTGCTTTTCACTGTTTTATCCAAGATGATATTGTCCCATTTCCTATGTGTTGTTCCCTCTCAACCTCACATCCTATGTATCTGTAATAATTTCATGTATTTATCATTTTTTAACATATGGCTAGTGTTTCTCCAGCATGACTATTCTCATAAACCTCTCCTAATTTAAGCACATTGAGTTGTAATGTTGTTTGACCTAATTATATTAAAATCAACAAATAATTAAAGTAGTGTCTATTTGGTTCTGGGATTTATGTGAAGGTCTGCAAATGTAAAGGACAAGGAGTGCTGCCTATCCTCAGGAACTTGGCACTGAAGCCAAGAAACAGTTATTAGGAGTAAGGGGAACTAGTAGTTTTAGATACTGTATAGAGGACAGAACTATTCTTCTTAATTGTTTCAGTCATCTGTGTAGCCATGATATCTTCTAAAAAAGGAAACAGACATTATGATGTCTATGAAGTTTCTTAAATTACCACTTTCTCGATGCAGAACTGAAAGAGGAATCTGGATCATTGATTTCAGAGTTGTAAATTGCAGGTACAATGTATCAGTCAAATTTATCTCTATCTTATGTATTATTTTTTATATCTAGAGTACTTACCCCTATGAGAACTGATATAACTGATACTATTATGTAGGGTTTGTTTCTTTGACTCTTTTGTGAACCCTTGGGATGTTGTTGACACTCTGTAACATGCTCACATTTCTTCTTAATGCCTATGGGGTTTATTCAAACAAGTATAGCTAGTACTGATGCATGTAAAGGAAAATCCTAATGTATAGATTAAATATTAGTGCAGAAACACGTGGGACGGTTTATTTGCATCTACTCTCACTCAATTCAGTAAATACTCTGACATCATTAAAACACTGCTTTTTGTTATCTGATTATGGAAATGCTTTTAAAGAGGTGTTACTAGCTATAACTTTACATATTTTCGCTTCTTTCATCCTAAGCCATCTGTCCTAATGATGACATGAACCAAATGAGTGAGAAAAGTCTTACTTCAATTGTAATTTCCAGGATATTGTTTCTCTGCAATACTATCTAGATTAAAATAATATGGTAGATGGAGATTCAATGAGATTTGCTTAGTTTTCTCATTAATGAACATGAGTCGACATAAATTTAGTGAACACTAGACAGCTTTAAGTTCCATTTTATTATTCTTGATAAAGGAGATTTATCTGAGATAGCTCAAAGAAGTTTTCTCCAGCTTAGTCAAACATATATGTCTAGTTAATAGCTCCTCAATTTTCTATCTTCACTACCAAGCCTTAGGTGGCCCTGGTTGGAAGAGAGTGACATGGTTCCTGCCCCTGGAACAGTGGGCATAAGGATTGTTTGTGTAATAATGTACACATTTTCTGAACCCACTAGCAGTGAAGGGCTCTTTTTTTTTCCCTAGCAATGTCATCCTCTTGGTTAATGTTAATGACTCTATGATGGTTAGAAACAGCATAAGAGTTGAGGGTTTGGCTATGTCTCCTCAAAATGGTAAACACTGGGACCTTCAAAACAGCCCTAAAGGTTATGGTAAAGAGTTCTAAAAACATGAGTTTGAAAATATGTAATTTCTCAACTATGCAAACATGTAAGGATGCAATATGAGGGACTTCACAAATCTAAAGGAATAAAGGTCTTAATGAGCCTGGTTGTCAGAAAGATACAAAGACAGAGAGATACAAAGGCAGAGAGATTCCAGAGTTCAGGGTCAGCCTAGGACAGAGTAAGTCAGTGCTTAATAAAGCCAGACAGATCTCTGACATCTTTTGCAATGTTAAGAAAAAAAATTTGTGCTAGCTGTCTGCTAAGACTCAAAGGGCTGGGGTCACAAGATACAGAATCATAAGATAATCAAAAGAAAAACCTGGAGTATTGACCAGATTGATATGTAAAATAAATAAAAAAAACAACTAGTCTTTTGTTCTGTAACAATTCAGAATACTTTTTGGGATAAAAAGAGAGAACTGCTTGGAGAAAACACACACACACACACACACACACACACACACACACACACACACACACCCAGGAAGATATGAACAGAGAGATCTCTTCGAAGAGCAAGCAAGCAGATATAGACAGAGTGATCTCCAGAGATAAATCAGAACAAAGAGAGAAGCAGACTGGAAAAGCTGTATTTAGAAGAACACAGGTTGTCAGCTTGGATCCATGATTTGACTTTCAGTCATTTTCTTCACTAGTCCCTTCTCGCAGAACCACTCTCCAAACCAGCGTTGGTCCTTGACACTTCACATTCTCCAGGAAAATACTGCTAACCCAAAGTCCTATAGAAAAGTGCTTGTGGCATCCTGTTGATAGACTGTCTTGAAATGAGTCATCAAACACTGGTTTTAAGAGCTTTATGAAAAACCATAAAATTTCATTACATGAGATTGATAAACAAACATTAGCGGAATGGGGGTTAAATACTCCATGGTGCAGAGTAGATATACCAACATAAAGTAAACAACCGTGTTTGAGTGTTTGTACACATTGGATTGCTTTATGAATTTTCAACCGCTCCATTGGTTTATTAGGAGTGACATTGTTGTAGCTCTAACCTCGAACAACTGTCACAAAACACCAGAGAATCAATTTTTAGAATGTTTTTGATCATATGTCTGGTAATCAGCTCTAAGGAGCTTGCATTTAGTTCAACACAGAAAATAGAAGAAAAAATATTATACCTTCCTTTTATGAGTGCCTAAATTAACCGATTTGACTTAGGCGCTTGAAAATGCTGATATTTCACTAGCGTCATGTCTTAGTGTTTTATTGCTGTAAAGAGACATCATGACCAATGTAACTTTCATAAGGTCAACATTTAATTGGGGCTACCTTACAGGTTCATAGGTTCAGTCCATTATCACCAAGGTGATAGCTTCTAGGAAGACATGGGGCTGGAGTTACAGAGAGTTCCACCTCTTGTTCCAATGGCAGCTAAGGTAAGACTAGCCTCCAGGCAACTAGCATGAGGGTCTTAAAGCCCCCACCTACAGTGACTCACTTTCTCCAACAAGGCCACACCTACTTCAGTAAGACCATTTCTTCTAAGAGTGCCACTTTCTGGTCCAAGCTTATTCAAACCATCACACACTGTGCTGATTGTTTATGCTGTTATTTATAATTATCTATATATTTAACTTGCAAAATCAGATAAACCAAGAAGCAAGACATCCTGAAATATGGACACTTGCCACACTTAGAGACTGCTCTTGTTGAAGCACTGACCACATGTCATGTTTTGTGAAATCCCAGTCATAGCATGTTTCCTGCTTAATTCTGTATGTAAACATGGAAATCACTTATGGGGTCATTCTCTTGAAGCTGATAATTCAAGGTTCATAAGTCAATATTTATTGAAGAACTTTTGTTTTCCATGATGGCAGATGGCATAAAAATAAAAGCAAATAATTTTTAAGAGCCATGTATTGAAAGCCTTGGGAGCAAGTCACCTTTGATTTGAACCACAGTTGTCATCCCAAATGGAGCAATAGCCTCATTTCATGAACTAAAGTGCCTTTTGTCACATTAATAATATCTTTGGAGCTGACAGAATCTCATAGAAACAGATATGAGATAGTGATCTACTGGTTTGACCACATTTGACCAGCACTGGTTGACTATCGAAACTCTCTTACCTCTTGGCCCCTACCTTATATGAACCTGAAGTTTTGCTCATATCCACAAAACATAGACTTAGGAAAAGGTCTAAGCCTTTTATTTTGTGTAGTCATCCTGAACAGATAACTTAGGTGTCTGAGTGTTTCTGAGAACAGTTGTGCTGATTTACCACCAAATAAAAATATCCATCCAAAAATTAAAAAAAAAAAAAGGATGATATATCATACGTTAAAGATGGTTATCAAATAACTGCTAGGTTTAAGAGTCAGACAGACACATCAAAAATAGTTTAAAGGGATCTGAATTTCAGTACTTTAAAAGCCATCAAATTACAACGAGAGAATAAAAAGTCGAAGCTGGTCAGTTGGCTCTGCTAAGTCTGAGCATTAATGGGCACTGAGAAGTTCATGCTGAGCCCTTTTCCCTTTCTCTGCATTTAACGTTTTCAGTTTGTAAATATGGGTGTAAATACATTCACATAGGTCGATACTACTCTAATTTTATGCTCTGTCCTTTCTTGCCAAAGTTTGCTTTCAATAATGTCTGATCATTTACTGATAAGATCTGCCAGCTTTTCATAGAACAGTTTCTTTTTTTAATCAATGCAAACGTCTAGTTGCTGTACGTTAGGCTAAAATCTGTTCTGAAACTAAGTCTATGTATTAGCAGAGAGGTAAGTTCTGAGAGTTCATCTAATGGCTTAGGGGTTTCATCAAAGGGAAATCTGTTGACAGTGCTTGCTCCTTTAAACCCAGGGCAGAAAACTGGGGAAGTGGTGGCACTTCATTAATCCCAGAACTTGGGATGCAGGAGCAGACTGAATCTACGGAGTTATTTACAGAATATCTACATCTAAATAGAGATACCCTACCTTGAGAAACTAAAATAACACAACAGCAATAATAATAATAATGATACTACTACTACTACTACTACTACTAATAATAATAATAATAATAACAATGAAGGAGGAGAAGTAGAAGGAGAAAAAGAGGAGGAGGAGAAGAAGAGGAAGAAGAGGAGGAAGAGAAAGAAGAAGGAGGAGGAGGAGAAGGAGGAGAAGGAGAAGGAGGAGAAGAGGAAGAAGAAGAGGGAGAAGGAAGAAGAGGAAGAAGAAAGATAAACTCAGGATATATTATTAGAGACCATCTTTAAAGCAACGCTGAAACTTGTCAAAAAGACAATATACTGTGTTCATGATAGAAAGTAAAGATAAACTTCAACTTCCACACTCATGAAAAAAATTCAATCTAGAGCATTAGATAGTAATATTTATCTATGTCTATTTTCTGTTATATCTTGTAAATTACCCACATTATATTTGAAAGTACTTTTATTAAATTTTATTTTGAGAATTTTTTTTCATTTTCTCTCTTTAAATCCTCCAGCATAACCCTTCTTGCTCTCTCAGATATATGGAATTCTTGTTTCATTTATTGGTACAGGATTTGAACAAGAACAATGTCATAACTTTTTATAAAAGCTAATAAAATCATTTATGAAAATAATTTCCACATCTAAATTCCATCATGTGGGTAATTGACTGTTTCTAAACATGGGCATAAAGATTTAGAAGAAAATCTTATACGTTACCTCTCATGACCTTAAAGATCAATTTAGAAAAAAAAAACATAGAGTTGAATTTAAAAATATAGTATTATTTATGTTTATTTATATGGGTGGTTTGCCTGTATGTATGCCTTGTACCATGTGGTTACATTGACTCTATGAGACAGAAGAAGGCATCTGGTTCCCTGGGACTGTAGTTTGAAGAAATGTTAACTGCCTTTTGCATCCTGGGAAATAAACCTGGATTCTCTGCAAGAGCAGCCAGTTCTCATAAATTATGAGCCAAATTTCCAAAACTTATTTTTAATATTTTTGTTAATATTTCTATGTGTGCTTTAGAATTATCACAAAATATGCTCAATGCATCCCCACTAGAGAAATCATTTTAAAATACGGGATGATCCAGTGCTAAAGAGACTTTCTACTTCAAGATCTTGACATCACAGTTAGTCATCTTGGCATATTTTTTGGAGAAGTTACTTAATCTTTCTGCATACTTTATAAAGTAAAGGAACCATTAAATTTCTGAAATCATTACTATGAGTACTAATTCATGAGAAAAATGCTAAGGGCATATTAAATGACTTCTAAGCTAGAGAGTGCATTCTTTAAATAAATAATTTCATTCTAAACAGGCAATCAGGGAACAACTTGGTTATTTATGACTAACTTTGACAGCGAAGGTATTGCTGTTGATATTTTCTGATTTCTTTCTGGGTCAAATTAGTACCTTCAAAGTATTTTTATAATGATCATATAGATCAATATGTAAGGAGGGAAAACTTAAAATGTTTTCTGTATTATTTCAGTGTCTTTGAAAGGGAAGAAATAATGCAGTAGGCAGAAATAATTTAAAGCACTTAGGGCTGACTCAGGAAGTGAAGTCATGACTGATTTTTTACAACAATGGTACAAGCTGAATGCCAGTGAATGTCAGGAAATACTTATAAGAGGTAACAAATGAGGTACCCAAGAAATAAAAGGGCAGGGACATAGTATTAGAATGATTGAGTGTCACACATACAAAATTCTGAGAGAATATGGAACATTCCCCAAACCGAGAAGAGCTCCTCTACAAAAGCACACATTTAACACTTAAAATCTGAGTAGGAACAAATAGGTAACAGACTAGGAATTACCTAAAAAAGTCTGATAGTCTCAAAACCTTTTATAATTTTGCTGAGGAGACCAGAGGAACCTTGTAAGATTAAAATAAGGACTTAGTGGTAACCCTTGCCATTAGGAACATCAGTGTAAAAATAGTTTAGTGTATCTACAACAGCAGATACTGGTAGTAACTATAGAGTAGATATGGTGTCCAAGATAACAAAAGTCTTATCCAGACAAACTGGATTCAGAAGCACACTTAAATATCATAAAAGCTATTTTAATTTTGCTAACATTAGTATTAACAATACTTATGAATGTATTTAAAGCACTGTAGTGAGAAATATATTGAGTTTTGGGCTTATTTATTTTCTTTGTTTTTGTTTATGTTTGAGACTGTAACTTAGTTATAAAGTCCTTCCTTCCCTTTCCTCCTTCAATACCCTCCCTGTAGCTACTTGCTCCCAATCCCTCTCACTTTCAAGTTCATGTCCTGCTTGTTTCACTAACTATTAATACATGCTTATATGTATTTGTATGTACATATATATTCCTAACTGCAATATGTTGAGTCCATATAATGTTTCAGGGCTAACCATTGGGCAATGAACTTAAGACTCACTCACCAAGAGAAAGACAATGCATGGACCTAACTTAATTAATCTTTGCTAGTTATTCAGGGCCAGTGAAATCATAGTTATTGGGGGAGATTTTTCAACCATTAATTTACTAAGCCAGCATAATTCTAATAATTGATAAACATTTGTCCTTTGACTTACACACAAGAGCAGTCCTTACCCCTCATTAAGGAATCTTCTCTGCCACAGACAGAGACCACTACAGAAAACCACAATAAATAAAAATGGTTCTAAGATTTATTAATATGTTTGTTGTTTGTTGTGTATGTTGTTTGAGTCTTTCTCTCTCTCTCTCTCTCTCTCTCTCTCTCTCTCTCTCTCTCTCTCTCTCTCTGCATGTGTGTGTGTTTGTGTGTGTGTGTGTGTGTGTGTGTGTGTGTGTGGTGTTTAGAATATAACTCAGGAACTGAAAGCAGATCTGTTTGTGAGCTTGCAATGTTCTTAGGTTGAAGCTCACCTCATTTTTAACAGTTTTCTGTTGTAACATAATTTTGTATTAAGTTTGATATAGCCTTCTCTAACCTTTGTGTTTACAGCAATGCATACTTCGTCGAGATTTAGGTGACCATGAGCAACTAAAAACTACATTTCTATGGCTTTCCATGCCTGTCAAGGTATTGTTGACAAAAGTTTCGTTGAGAAATGCTACATCAGTAATATTTGCCCACAACAACCACAAAAATTTGAAAAAACATCCAGCTACCCACAGTGCCTAGAGGTTCCAGGACTATTGTCCTGTAATTGAAGATGAATATAAAATCCTGACAGGGGCCAAACCAAAACTGAGATGGATACAACTGCAGTGTTGCCAGGCTCCTGCTTGTGGTTGGACAGCTTGTCAAAGCCTTCCCATCTGCAGCAAGCCAGAGCAGGGAACAGGAAGAACTGGATAAGAAAGCACAAGTGATTTTTGGTATCCAATGTTGAAATTGCAGACTAGACATCCGGAAGGAATGCTTACCACTATTGATTTGTAAGCTTGAATAGGACAACAAAGTCATTCTGTGTTTTGTAATTCTACTCAATGAGAAAGTACATTGAGCTCATGGGCATAACCTCTATAGTGTTAAGAAAGAAGGCATTGCATAGCCTTTGGAATGCTGCATGCCACTCTGAATTCTTCTTATGGTTACCTTTAAGTCTTTATGCTATTACTCTCTTGGATAATTTATAAGATACCTATCTTATTTTTTTTTAAAGCCTTTACTTGCCATTGCAATTAAGAGAAAATGTTATAGATCACATTTTCTGAATTAATCTGAAAAGTTTTGGTTGGGATGACTACAGAAAAGCTTTATAAAAAACCTTTACTTTGGTAGTGAGGTTGCAAATAAAGAATAAGAAAGAACACTAAGAAAATGAGGTAATTAAAAAAAAAAGCATTTTTTCAGGCAGAATGTAAACATTGGAATTAAACAATATGTTCACATTATCACAGTGACACAGAATCAATAGTGACTAATTTTTTCTTTAACTCCCCATAGTTATTCAGTGTTTATTTCTTGTAAGACTTTGTAAGAAATGTCATGTATAGTATTTCTACCAATCATCGCTTTCAAAGATTTTTATGGAAATAGACTCAGAAAGAATATATTACATGTAAATATACAGATGCAGATGTCAAGGGTTCAACACATGACATTTCTGTGGGCAATGAACTTAACAGTGACTGAGAACATATCCTTTAAAGATACCACAGCGCTTGATGAAGAAAGAGGTAATATCTTGGTATCTGTGTTGTACATTGATCTCATTTTTGCAGGAAGACATATGTTGAAGCAGCTACTTTTATGTTAATTTAATTGTCTCTGAAAATAAATTCAAGAAAATATTCTGAAATCAGAAAAGTAGCATTGAAACCAATGACACTTGAACATTTCTTTAAGAACAATATGCTTATGAGAGCAAGGATATTGAAAGAAGGCTTGGCCATAGTAGAAAGTCGAAATCTTTTAGCACAAAATCTTATATCTTGAAACTAATAGAGCTCATGCTGTCAATGTAATTAGATTATATCATAGGACTAAATGTGGAATGGGTAGAAATGAAACAAAATCTTTTGAATGTAGTAATTCTCTATAGCCAAGGAATAGAGCCTGGATCTGCTCTTTTGGCTATTATGGCACTAAAGGTTTTATGTGACTTATACTCTTTCTCTTTGTTGTAGTTAGAGAATTGAAAAGAGGGCTGCTTTTTCTCTTCAGGTCTAAAATGGAAGTAGTAAGTATGCACTGTCTGAACAAAGCCTTCTTTAGAAGGTACTTGGCAAGAAATGGCTATGGCAAAGAATATATTCCCTTTACTGAAGTTAAGAAAGTCTGAAAAAATCAGTGATTCAGAGATTGAAAACAAAAATATAGAAAAACAAGGACAAGAATGCATGGCCACCACAGATGACTAAAGCAGAGACGACATATTGACGGATCCTGGGAGTGTAACATTACAGAATTAGAAGACAAACGCAGAATCAAATTTGACTAGGAAAGTGATAGAGAGGATACAGAACCACTCTTAATGAAAGAACTCAACCAACTTTATAGAGAGGGTTGTCTAGAATGTCCAAGAATCTGTATGAATTTGTTATAGTTAATGCTTTCTAAATTCCTGGGTAGTATTACACAATTGTATGGACAATACATTCAGAAGATTAAGTTTGCTTAGAAGAAAGTTTTAAGCTATATATTAAATGACAAGTGGAAAATTGTTTTGAACATGCCTTATGTGTTTCTTCTGAAGATTCTTAGATGTCAATCTACTTTGCAAACTCTGAGACAAATAGTACTTATCTTTTTTTCTACTTTATTTTCATTGAAAACATATTTCATATTATATATTTCTTTTATAGTCTCTCCTCCCACACCTTTTTCAAGAATCTCCCCATCAACTCACTCATCCAATTTGACATGAATTCAAACTCTTCTCATTGAAAAACAGGCATCTAAACAATACAAATAAAATAAAACAAAACATAAACACACCAGAATAGGAAAAAAAAACAAACAAACAAGAATAAACAGAGAATAAGAGACAAAGAAATATAGTACAGAAAACAGACACACACATTTGTACACACAGGAATCTCAAAAAACAACAATACTGCAAGTGATAATCTATATAACAAATTTTAAGGTTAATTAGCATGTCCCTTAGAGGTTCTTTTTCTCAAAAAGGGTATATTTTATCAAAAGGTATCTATTCAGTAATTTTGCAAGTCAAATCTTTTACCAAGAGCTAAAAATAAATTTAGGGATCAATCTTACATTCCTAAGCATTCAGTTTTCTCCATTTTGAACATGCCAATATTTTCAATGTCTATAGAGTAATGAAGTATTTGATTTGAAATTTTTATTTTCAGAATAATCCCAAGTAAAGGTAATTCAACTAATATCTATTTAAGAAGAATGGTTACATTTCATTTATATGACAAATATTGGTTTGTAAATAATATTATGAATTTTAGAGTTGTTTATCTTTGAATGATGACAATATTAATTTTAGTATTTGCTCAGAATACACAGAAAATCATTATATATAAATATATATAAATCATTATATATAATGATATATATATAATGATATATATAATGATATATATAATGATATATATAATGATATATATAATGATATATAATGATATATATAATGATATATATATAATTATATAATCATAATTATATATATATATATATATATATATATATATATATATATATTGCAATTCATTCTAAAATGTCATCATGGAACTCATAAAATATATTCCTTCTCATGAATACTATCTTAACTTGATTTGCAATTTCTTTTCTGAATTGATTTACATACTGTTATACATATATTTTTATGTATATATAGAATATATATACATATTCTTTCTTTGAAGAATCACTTATTCACTTTAACCCTCCATTGTTCTTGTTTCCACTGTGTTCAATTGAATATGTTAATCCTTTTAGTGTTTCCTGGACTCATCTTAAGACCAAAAGCATGTTTTTCAAGGAAATAGTAAAATCACTCTGAGTGTTTAAATCAAGCAGATTCCTATTCCCTTTATTACTTTCCATTTTTCACTCACTAACACTTCTCTCAGCTTCCTATCTCTACTTTACACTTCAAATACTAGGATATTCACAAACAGGAAAAAGGGCAGCTACCAGCCAAAGGCCATTATGTTACTACTTGAGATATACAGGCAATTGTATATTGCCTTAATTACATCATCACTTTCCCTTTCAGAGCTCCTTCAAGTTTGCTGTGTATTGAGTTCTTCTTGTTCTTGTTCTTGTTCTTGTTCTTGTTCTTGTTCTTGTTCTTGTTCTTGTTCNTTCTTCTTCTTCTTCTTCTTCTTCTTCTTCTTCTTCTTCTTCTTCTTCTTCTTCTTCTTCTTCTTCCTCCTCCTCCTCCTCCTCCTCCTCCTTTTCCTCCTCCTCTTCTTCTTTTTCTTCTTCTCCTCCTCCTCCTCTTCCTCCTCCTCTTCTTCTTTTTCTTCTCCTCCTCCTCTTCTTCTTCTTCTTCTTCTTCTTCTTCTTCTTCTTCTTCTTCTTCTTCTTCTTCTTCTTCTTCTTCTTCTTCTTCTTCTTCATTTTATTGGAAAATTTCTTTATTTACATTTCAAATGTTATCCCCTTTCCCAGTTTTGCTCCCTCCCAGAAACACCCTATCATATCCTCCCTCCCTCACCCCTGCTTCTATGAGGGTGTTCCTCCATCCACCCACCCACTCCCTCCTCCTTGCCCTCTATTCCCCTACACTGGGGCATCTATCAAGCCTTCATAGGATCAAGGACTTCTCCTTCCATTGATGCACGATAAGGCCATCCTCTGCTACATATGTAGCTGGAGCCATGTGTACTTCTTTGATGGTGATTTAGTCATTGAGAGTCCTGAAGGGTCTGGTTGGTTGATATTGTTGTTCTTCCTATGGGGTTTCAAATCCCTTCAACTCCTTCAGTCCTTTCTCTAACCCCTCTATTAGGGACAACACATTCTTCAAATAAAAAATTATGTTGTGAGAAGCACAGTGGCTTCCTTCTAATGCTAGTTTGTAAAATGAAGAGCTTATACCATTGAGTTTTTATATGGTTGATTATGAATATTTTTTTCCAGTTTTCATGTGATTTAAATAGTCAAACAGAATTTAAATCCTCTGTAAATTGTCAAGTTGAATCATTTTTTTTCCAAACAAAATATTTAGGTAAGTTAGAGATTTCTAATCAAATAGTATTCAGAAACTGTATTTATTTGCATTATTTGCACAATGTATTTTGAGATTTTTTAAAAAAAATGTACATTTCAGCTTGGCTCTGAGCAACACACAGCAAAGTCTTTAAAGTGAGGTATAGATTCTTTTTTTCTTGTCTTTCAGAGAATAGGCTAGTGCAGCAGGAAATGATGCCCTTCATTTTGATAGGTAGGCACAACATGCAGCTCTGTTAGACTCCAAAAATTAAACCAGGAGCTGTGTCAACCTGCTCTCTGTTTTACATCCATGTGGGACAGTCTACAAGAGTTCATGTGGACAGTTAGTGGGGGTCAAGTGCAGTCTGTACACCCTGCTGTTGGCAAGTGCTCAGCATAACAGATGTTCCTTTGTTCAGGGATGAGAAAACAGGAAAAAAGTCGACATGAGGTCTATAAAAATTCTGCACCATAAGGAACAGTAGAGTATTACCCTGAAAAAGGATTGGAAGGGAAACTTTTCAGAACTGCTTCCTAAACAAACAGAAAATAGTTTATCATGCACATAGGAAGAGAGCCTGGACCACTGGTATAATAAAAGTGCTTAGAAGTTATGTAAAATGATTACTTTGCCAGCCATTTATGCACAAATAGCAGCTAATAAATAGTAGTTAATTAGCTAATAGCTTAATCATTTTTCAGAATCACTCAAATGCATGACCCAGATGGAATGGACTTCATGGTTCCCACAAATTCTTTTTGTACCTTCTTCTGTCACTCTGGTTCCCTGTTAGTTTGCCTTTTCTGGTAAGTTACTATTAAGCACTGTTGAAAACAAGTTTAACATGTTTTAGAATTATTAAATATATGCTCATTTCTCTGTCAGCTCATATTCAGCCACTCACCATAGGACTCTGAATAATTCTTTATGATACATGATGTGACTCTTCCTTGCTTGGTAGGTTTCCTTCCGGTATTGTTACCCATGCTGTGGTGCACTCTAAGGACCTATTTTTATGATTTTGATTTGTTTATTTGCAAAATAGTTTTATCTTCTGTCACTTCTTTTTTGCTTATACTTTGTGTATATTTATTAGAAGAGTTTTTTTTTTCTACTCCAAAGTGGCAAAGTTAGTCTCTTTTTGTGTTATTTAAAAAGCATTATTAATTAAGCTGTCAAGTTAAGAGTAAATATTTGGCCATGAAGTGGTGGCACACGCCTTTAATCCCAGCACTTTCGAGGTAGAAGCAGAGGCAGAGGCAGAGGCAGAGGCAGAGGCAGAGGCAGAGGCAGAGGCAGAGGCAGAGGCAGAGGCAGAGGCAGAGGCAGAGGCAGAGGCAGAGGCAGAGGCAGAGGCAGAGGCAGAGGCAGAGGCAGAGGCAGAGGCAAAGACAGGTGGATTTCTGAGTTTGAGAACAACCTGGTCTACAGAGCGAGTTCCAGGACAGCCAGGGCTACACAGAGAACCATTTCTCAAAAAACAAAAACAAAAACAAAAAACAAAAAAACAAAAAACAAAAAAACAGAGTAAATATAATATATTTTGAAATGTTATTTAGCATAGAAATAATTACACAATTACCAATCACTCAAATAATTTATTTAAAAGAATTTTCACATACTTTTTTCTTGCCAGTCTAATAAATTAATAACACGTATGTTACTTTTTTCTGGAATCTCTATTTTTTATCAAATAAAATGTGTCAAATTAATTATAACATGATATGAAGTAGAGTAATTTTCACTTCAACATTATGTTTCTGTTTATTATTTGCATTTTATTTGTAAAAGCTGAAAGACTGAGGTATGAATTAACTTGCAAAAGTTCTATTTTAACTAACTCCAAATTCAATATTAGATTTTGATAAATATAATAAGTATATAATAAGCAATCTGGCACATTAGTTGAAATGGAAAAGGATTAGATTGGAGAAATTACTGCAAGGGAAACAAAACTCAATGCTAAAATTTATTTAGAAAGGATAAGTTGTGCAATATGGAGTTAACACAAAAGAACATTCATAGCTATTTCTACTTTTTAGAATCCCTGTTATTTTTCCATGCCAAGGCATATTTTATGTCCAACATTATATCTAAGATTTAAGTAGATGTTTCATTACATGGGGAAAAATAATACTATTGTCCTCAACTGAAAAGTCAAATAAGATATCATGAGTTAACTGATGCTTTTTGCAAGTTCAGTTTAAATGAATGAAAATGATGGAAGAACGATTTTCAACTCTTAGGAAGTTCATGAAATGCAAGGAAACACAGGTATTTAAGTATATCTGGCTAAAGAGTTTAGACCAGGAAGTGATGTGAAAAAAACAAACAAACAGATTCTGTTATAATTTTTGTTTGTTCCTCAGCACCCAGAGATAAAGGGCACTAACCTTTGGCTAAACACCAAACTACAGGGAGCACTTCTGTCTTCAAATTCTATTCAGCTACTTTATACACATTGTGAAATATGAGAAATGCAGAAACAAAGGAAGACATAGGTCACTTAAATTTGGTACATTTAAAAGAGACAAACTTTAATGAGGAAAAGAAAACAGAAATTAGTTTCTAAATAATTTAGAAATATCTCAGGAGATGAAACTGCTTAGTAGCTTCCCTGTGCAGATAATGCATCATGATCGATAAATAAATGCTAACCTCACCTTAAGAGCAGATATAGGGATGCATTATTAAAGAGGAATCAAATTATTTGGCTTCATTATTTCTGCAAATTTAATGGTATGTATATGGTTTAGAAGCTATGCTTAAATTTTAATACAGCCCATTTTAATTGTGCCAAAGACAAATCAAAAACAAATTATATGCAGTTGCTCTTCACCAACCTTTCTCATTGTAATCAGGAAAGTCGCTCCTCCAGTCTCATGCTGGAATACAAGTTGAGTTTTGAAGCCACAGAGATTTGTTTTTTTTGTTTGTTTGTTTGTTTGTTTGTTTGAAACTTCAGTCAAAAATAAATGCCTTTGCAGGGGATTTCAAAATCCAAGCCATGCAACATCAAAGCAAGAACTTGGTCCATAAACTTTAATTTATTTGTACATGACGAACTAATTTTGAAACATTTCAATTCAATATAACTGCTATACTTACTATTTAACTATGCACTCTTGTAGCTAAACAAACTGAATATGGGCTGTGTCTACATTCATTTTTACTGTGTTTTTCTAAAAACAAAAACATGTAATGTTATTTTCCCTTCATTCTGAAAATAACCTCAGGTCTGAGGCATGAAACATGTGCACACATCTGCAATATTTGCTTTTATTTGTGCATTCCAGAGTGCCCTTGAGGAAGTTTTGAAAATTGTTTGCTTTTTTTAATCTCATAGTTGTATTAGTGTTGATATACATTGTGTGAGTTAATTTAGAAATGAGTTTACCATTATTTGAATGATGACATATAATTAACAATCAAAATTATATCCCTTTTGTGTTCTTCAATTTAAATCAAAGCTATGCCCCTCAATCATGTAGTTTTCTATATGTGAGAATACCATAAGCATATAAATTACACAATAATTTATTTGCAATATTCTAGTTATTTATTCTTCTGTCAGAAATATGTAAACTCTGCAATTTGGCACACATGTATTAATCTACTTAATGGGAATGGATGCTTTACTTTTCAGAATTTTACATTGAAATTGTTAAACATGAAAAAACTGCTTTTTTTGTTTTTTTCTGATTGCAACTGTAACTTAGTATCTTTTCAAAACTTTTCGGATCACTTAAGTTTTCTTTAACTTTTACTGAATTTGTTCTTTGACAAATCATAAATGTATAAAGTGTGTTCAATTATTGCCACTCCCACCCGATATTACCCCTCCAACAGGGCCAGACATGGAAAACCTTCATTGGTTCATTGATCAGAAGAGTCCAAGAGACTGCCGCAACAATATAGGTTATTGATATTGCATTGATTGCATTATGCAACTAGAAGCTAAACTTCTTCTCATGAAGATACTTTAAACCTTTAATGCTTACCCATACTGACAAACTTTCTCCAGCAAGGTTTTTTCTTCTGAGTGTTCCATAAATCTCCCAAGCCCTGTTCCAGGGAAAACACATACAACTTTGAGTGGCATTTTTTTTTTTTTTTTTTAATTCTTGCCACTCCTGGAACTCACAAGCTCAAAGCCATCTTATTGATGCATTTAATGAACTTAATTCTCAGTAGTCTTAAGCAGTCTCAATACAGTTTAAAAGTCCATTATCTCTTCTGAGGCTCAAGATCATCCTTTAAATGTTATAACACAATGCATCATGAACTAATTATTACACACTTCCAATATAAAATTACATATAATATGCATTCCAATTCCAAAGAGAGGAATGGGATTATAGCAAGGAAAGATTAGATCAAAAAAAAAAAAAAAAAGATTGAAAGTTATCAGGGCAAACATCAACATGTGTGTTTAGTGTCTGGGTTTCAATTTCAAGTGGCTTAGATATGTGCCTCAGGTGTGCTGGCTGTAACATACATGTCTCTCTTAGGCTAGTTTTGCTTGTTGTATGCAGCAATCCTTGACAAATATCTCAGCCTTTTGTTATCTTTGATATCCTGCTTCTCCATCACAACCAAGGCATTTCCTTGAAAGCTAGCTTCATACACTTAGGACACCATTGCAAGTGTGTCAACATTACCACACAATTCCTGGCCTCAGTGATGCTCTAAAATTACCCATTAAAAAGTCTAGACACCTCTCAATACGACACATCTCCTGAATCCAAAAGTCAATTAAGCACTCCCAAGTTCTAGAAGCAAACAAAGAAATATAAACACAAATTAAAATTCTTCTGTGGTCTTATGAACCATAATAACAATGAATATTAATGAGTATAATATTAAGGACAATATACAACTTGTTAATATGTTACACTTCTAGTATTGCAAACTGAGAAGGTAGAAAGTGATTTAAAAAATCCTGAAGTATCACTTCTAGTAGCATTTAATTATAAAATATTTAAGATGATATTAACAAATACTTATTAAATGACAATATTGAAACATTTCATTTATACTGTTTCATGAGTCAAAATTAAGCCATGTATATTTTTCCCATGTTGAAATTCTAATATTTGTAATCTATATATTTTTATGTATTTTAAGTGATTTTGAAACAAATTTTATCAAAATATGATATCAATATTTGCTATGTAATTCAGAATTAATGTTATCCTAAATTAAAATCATACCCTTACATACATTATGTCTACATAGACTCATGCAAATCTGCAGCTACATTCACATTCATATATATATATATATATATATATGTACTTATAATTAATTTGTTTGCTAAATAAATGACTGAATTAAATTATCATAAAATGTTTTTGCTGCTTTGTAATTATTAGTGTCATGAAGCATCTATTTTAAATAGCTAGAACTTACCCAAGTAATTAAACAGCATGGTATTATTTATTATGAATGTGGGCTCAAGCATTAAAAGCCAGAAATTCCAACCCACATATTTCTAGATTAGGTTTTACATATCTTTTTGTTTTCATTAAATTGCATTCAAAAAAGTAATCAACCAAATAACATAAATTGCCTGCTGATGAGAGTGTTTTTCTGAGTCCTTGGTGTGTAGTTTGTTTGGGGACTATATGATTAATTAAAATACAAGATACATTTTAAACATTCTTTTTTTGAGATTATACTTAAAACATTTCTCCCATTTCCTTCCTCCAAACCTTCCCACACTGCCCCTGTTCTTCTTCTAACTCATGGCTCTTTGTGTACTAAAAAAAATTACATGCATTTATTTGTTTATTTAGGTATAATCCTTCATATAACCCACTTAGCCGATATATTTTTGTATGTTAGTTTCCCCAGCTGACCATTTGGCACTGAACCACATTTGTGTGCTCTTCCTTAAGAAGACTACTCCTCCCTCTGCCAGCTTTCCTCAGTATCTATAGTTGGTTGTGGAGGCTTGAGGGCTTGTGGGCTTAACCTTGTTATTTTTGGAATGTTTGTGTTGTCTTTGCTCAGCTCACATTCAAGCAATCATTTTGGAAAGTTTTTTAAATGACTGAGATGAAATTTCTTACCTAAAATAATGACTTAATGTACTGCATTGACTTAATTTTAACTTTAAACTTCAGAGCTTAAACTCTATTCAAATGTATCTCTGTAAAACCATTAATATTGCACCATTTTGTTTGTTTTCCTGACAAACCCATTGAAAATGTAAAAATCTCCTTTGATGTTAGTTTATCACTAACAATGTCTATTGTCTCTAACATGACAACACTCTTGTTCGTATCATTTTCTTATTACAAGGTACAATCACACAGCTTTCAAATCTATTAATTAAACATCACTGGAAAATACAGGTAATGCTCCTTCAATATCATTTATGCATCTAAGGTTTCTATTGAAACTTCACTGTATTGACTGTTGGGTTTTCCAGTTATGAACTCTCTTTCTTCCAAGGGTTAAGAATATGGTTTGTTATAAACTGTTATTACCATGATTTGTTTTGCTTCTTGCCTGTAAAATTATTGCAGTGACATAGACAAACATTGTATTTTATAAAGCTAAATGTTTCTAGAAAATAAGCTTCTGACTACTACTATCAGTAGAAACTTATAATTTGAATACTTATACTCCAATAAGTTCACTGGCCTATGGTTATGGGAAAGGCAATGTCCCTTAAAATATGTTGGAGCCTAAGTAAAGTGAGCAGAACATGTATGTCCGGGATAACAGAAGGCCAGCAAAACAGCTCTCTAAAACTGTAGCCAAAATCTTTGTACATTGGGACAACTTAATTCTGGGATGAAAACCAAAAGGACTTGATAGGAAAACATAAGGTGTGGTGTATGATGCTGTCAAAATTACTCACTCAAAGTTGCCTTCAAATGCACTTTATAATGACAAGATTTAGTAAAATGTCTACTATGGATAAATCCAGGAAGATGATAAGAAACTTCCAAATTTGAAACTTATTTACCAACCACTTTCTAACGATACTAATGCACTGTTGTCTGCATTATCCTTGCAGAAGTTTGCCTTCAGATATGTAGATGAATTTTAATTCAACAACATGGCTGTTCGGGCAAAGTATCACAATCAATGACCTTCTAGGTCTCTATAATCTAGACAGAATGCTGACATAAAGTTTAAGTGAGTTTGTAGAAAGAGCAGCCATGTTTGAAAGTGAGGGCACAGCTTGGGTATGACATTAATCTCATACCATCATCTGAGAAAATAAAAGAAATATTTACAAGTTATACTTTTGCTAAAAAGTATATGATATCAATCCAATGGATGGACAGGGAAAAATTGACTTGATGGAACTTAAATGTGATCATAGTTTATACTATCTGAGGCCTGGTAGGGGAAGAACACCATGTATAATGTGTGTTGCACAGGTCCAGTGAGTATTGAAAATAAGCGTAGTGTTGTTCAGTTTAGTATTGAGGAATGCCATCAATGCAAAATAAAATTTCAACAATGTATCAAAATAGAATCCATGACATTATAACTTTACATTTCAAGCATGCAATTGCATGTGAATTTAGTACAATTACTCATTTGTACAAACTTCAGCATGATCTGATTAGAGATCATTTTTATCACAGCACAGAAACTGTGATGATCCTTTGTGGGCATTCTCACATTATATGCTTCTAAAATCTGCATGATATGTGATTGGTGACTTTAAATCATAAAGTCTTATTAAAATCTAATTTTTATTTTTTAAATTATTTGTTGTATATATTGTGCATATGAGAGTGGGTAGTTCATGAATATGTTAGAGCATGTAAATGGAGATTAGAGAACAACTTGAGAAGTTTGTTTCACTTTCCATCATTAACATCCTAGACATGAAGACATCAATAATGTTTACACCTAAATCTCCAGGAACATCATAGAAGAAAATGCATAGAGTATATCAGACACAGAGGATCAGAAAGTGTAATGAGAGTTCATGCTTTTTAGAAATGATAGCGAGACTACACACATGATACCTCATAAGTATGGCTGCTTAAATAAGATCTGAACAATGAAAACACCCATAATCACGTGATAATAGGAGGGAAAGGAGAGATTTCCTGGGATGAGAGTCCTAGAAAAAGAATTATAGATTGCTGACAACTGTTGAGCCAGTTAGATTTGGTCTTTCCTGGCTTTGGTTTCTAGATTATTATCCAATTCTAAATGATCAGTTATGAAATTAAATGCATACCAGCAACACTAAATAGACTCAGAAAGCTGTACTTCTGTGTTTGTCTTTTATTCATATAATTAATATTAGCAATTAAAGAAAAAGGCAGATGAATGATTTCAGCAGGGGTAATGTGAAGAAAGTATATGGAAGGTTTGGGATGGAAGAGCAAAGCAGACAAATGATATAATTTTAATCTATATCTATATCTGTATCTGCATCTGCATCTGTATCTGTATCACCTCTCTCTCTCATATCTATCTGTCTGTCTGTCTATCTATCTATCTATCTATCTATCTATCATCTATCTATCTATCTTCTTTAATCTTTTTTGACAGTTCAGAGTTCATTTCCTTCCTGGTCTGACTCTGACTGCCCCCCATTTCATATCTCTACCCCCCTCATCTCCAAAGGATGTCCCTACCTCCCACCCCTCATCCCACCAGTTAACTCTCCCCAGTCCTGAGGCCTCAAGTCTCTCCAGGGTTATGTGTATCTCCTCTCACTGAGGCCAGACCAGGCAGTCCTCTGCTATATTTGTTTTGAGTAACACGTATCAGCTAGTATAGGTTGATGGGTTGGTGACTCAGTTTATCAGATATACCAAGACATCTCATGGATGCAAGTCAATTTAGATTACCGGTCTTCCCATGGGGCATGCTCCTCCTCAGCTTCTTCCAGCTTTTCCCAAATTCAAACACAGGGATCCTTGGCTTCTGTTTATTGATTGGGTACTAGTATCTGCATTTGACTCTTTCACCTGCTTTTTGGGTCTCTTAGGAGGCATCTGTGCTAGGCACCACTGTGTCAGGGCCCTGGGCCTCCCCTTGATCTTGATCCCAATTTGGCCCTGTCACTAGATCTCTTATCTCAAATCCTCTTCTCCATTTTTTTTCCCTACAGTTCCTTCAGACAGAAACAATCCTGGGTCAGAGCTGTTGGCTGTGGGATGGCAACCCCATCTCTTCACTTGATGTCCTGTCCCTCCACTAATGTCTTCCCTCTCTCTGCTCCCTGTTATTGCTTCCTTCTCCCTCCCTAGTGGCAATGAGGCATCCTCACTTAGGTACTTCAGCTTGTTAACCTTCTTGATTCCTGTGGGTTGATTCCTTGATTCCTGGGTATTCTACAAATGTACTACAGTATTTAAACTTCATATTGTCATGCTTAGAGGCAAGAGTCCTTATGTGTTTAAATATCACACAACCTCACACTTTGATTTCTTACTCTACTTTGGTGTCAAGTGGAAAAAAATGATTATCTGACTTGCTGTGTGTTTCATTTATTTGACTTTAGGATTCATTTTTCTTTGTGACAATCTCATGGCAACTTTTAAGATGTCTCCCAGGAATCTCAAACCATGATGTCTGTCCTTTAAAATTCACCTATCCTTGAGAGTGAAAGTATGGTTAAATATCAGTACATGCCTGACCTAGAACCAAGTGAAGGAAGCCTATGCTGGATGGATTCCATCTAACTAGATCAGCTGTATGAGAGAAGGCAAGTCTGAAGAGGTGCTCCCTTATAATCCTCTAAACAGCAAAGCATATTTTTATGGGCCTCTCCACATATTAAAGGACTCTGGGTGGCTTCTTGGAGTGGCAAACAGTGTCTCTACACTGAGTAGAGTGGATTTTGCTCAGAACAGGAAAGAAGAGAATTTGGTTACAAACATGGAAGGTATCTCAGAACCTTGGAGAAAACTATAGTCCTGGCTAAAACACTCACTTCAAGAACAGAAAGCTTAACTTGCACAAATGCACGTGTGATCCGTTCTATCAGACACAATAATAAAATGTTAAAAGGCTATTTAAAAGCTGGGCAGTTGTGGCACATGCCTTTAATCCCAGCATTTGGGAGGCAGAGGCAGGTGAATTTATGAGTTCAACGTCAGCCTGGTCTACAGAGTGAGTTTCAGGACCGCCAGGGCTATACAGAGAAACCCTGCCTCAAAAAAAAAACAAAAAGAAAAAAAGAAAAAAAAAAGCTATTTAAAAGGGTAAAATTTAAAAAGAAATCTATGATTTAGTTAATATGAAAACTGCGAATATCACTTTCTTCATTTTAAAATTACATTTAGGATACAAATAATTTTGGAAACCTGAAGTGTTTTCTAAATGTTTGTTAATTCATAATAATTTCTAGTAAATATTTAAATGAATAATATATGTAACATAAAATCCCCAAGAACTGCTATTGTTACAAGTTCATTAGTATACCTTAATTTTTAGTTGTAAAATTATAAATAATCTAATGTCAGTGAAGAATATTTAATTTTAATAGTTTTTTTTAAAAATTAGTCACAAATTTTAAATGTATATTAAGCTAAGTGTACATACATGTTATTGTGCATGTTTTGCAAGACAAGTAAGTTACTGTTTTTGAAGTTTGCTAGTAGTTAATTTTTAAAGGAAGTTAATTTTAACCAACTGAATTTTATCCATCAGCATTAAATAGAGCTCTAATTAAATACAATGCCAAAATTGTATTAAATCTATGAACTAATCAATTGACAGGCATACAATAGTAATTGACTGTATTTCAAATTTATCCAATAGAAACTATTTTAATTACCTGACAGCTTGTGCCTTACTAATGCTTAAGTGGACTGTTAATAATATATTAATAATATAATATATTAATACCTAGTTACTACCTTAAAAAAAAAAAACTTTGGATTGTTTGAATATTCAGGTGATGGTTGTTATCAATAAACAATCTTTTCCTAATGTTTATGTCTTTGACCATGAGCAAAGGTCTACTCTCAAGGAGATATATTTACCCTTTAGGGTCATTAACAGAATAGCTTTTACTGCATTATTAGTTGAATATAGAAAATCTGTTTGGTGAACCAAATAGTATCCCAGGGGACTGACTAAAATAATTTAAAGATAATACCAATCTGGATAGAATGATACTAAATTGATTATGTTATAACAAATGTGAGCTCTACTGTAACTTAGAATAAGTTTAGAGTGTCTCCAAGGAGAGCAATCAACACTTCTCAATCACAGATCATGGAAAGCTAATGTCTTCATTTGGAATAAGAGTATCAAATGAAAGAGTGAATGGAAAAACCGTCCCCTGCAGTCCCTACAGTCTCATGCTAGAAACAATATACATCTTATATGCTAATTAGAAGGCAAGTGTCTTATTGAGTAATTGGAGTGATGTTCCTCAAACATTATGCATAATCTTTCTGAACATTCATTTTGATAGAGGGCCAGTATCCAAAATATATAAAGAACTCGAGAAATTAGACTCCAGAGAACCAAATAACCCTAATAAAAGTGGGGAACAGAGCACTGAAGAAATGTTCACCATCCTTATTTATCAGGGAAATGCAAATCAAAACAACCCTGAGGATTCCACCTCACACCAGTCAGAATGGCTAAGATAAAAAATGTAGGTCAGATGCTGGCGAGGAACACTCCCATTGCTGGTAGGACTGCAAACTAGTAAAACTCTTTGGAAATGAGTCAGGTGGTTCCTGAGAAACTTGAAAATAGTTCTACCTGAAGATGCAGCTATACTGCTCCTGGGCATATACCCAGAAGATGTTCCAACTTGTAATAAGGACATATGCTCCACTATGTCTATAGAAGCCTTATTTATAATAGCCAGAAGCTGGAAAGAATACAGATGTCCCTCAACAGAAGAATAGATACAGAAAATGGGGTACATTTACACAATGGAGTACTATGCAGCAATTAAAAACAATGACTTCATGATTTTTTTTTTTTGTTTTTTGTTTGTTTGTTTTTGTTTTTTGTTTTGTTTTTCAAGACAGGGTTCTCTGTGTAGTCCTGGCTGTCCTGGAACTCACTCTGTAGACCAGGCTGGCCTTGAATTCTGTAATTTGCCTGCCTCTACCTCTCAAGTGCTGGGATTAAAGGCATGCACCACCACCACCTGGCGACTTCATGAAATTTGAAGGCAAATGGATGGAACTAGAAAATATCATCCTGAGTGAGGTAATCCAGACACAAATGAACACACATTGTATGTACTTACTAATAAGTATATATATATATATATATATATATATATATATATATATATATATATATATTGTATATATTTTTTTTCCTTTCAATGCCTTTGTCTGATTTTACACAGGGGAAATCAGACTGAGCTGAGTGAGTAATGGACCATTCTCTAATATTTTACTTTCCAAAAGAACTTACATTTAATTTGTGTCATTTCCTCTTTTCATTTCTTCTCATTGGTTGAATTGCCAGAGGAACCATATGAGCACAGTAGATTAGAAGCTCCTTTATTAGATGAAAGGCTATTCAATTTGTCTACTGCTTCTTGAATGCATCTTTGTGCTTTGTTTGATAAGTTGATTTTGTTATAAATGATATATAACCTCTGTTCTTTCTTTCCTCTGAGATTTAAGAATGTTTTCTCTGAGGGCCCAGTTGCACATTCATCTGTAATTCCAAGTTTAAGTAAATATTTCTGGCACAATCTTGTTGTTTGGAGATACCTAGTATAGTAGCTGTCAGTCAGCAGCTTATAGAAGACAATGAAAAGGTATTCCTAGTCTCTCTTTTACACATATTCTTATTTACTCTATGCTGCCATGACAAAAAAAAAAAAAGTGTCCAAAAGAAGCTTGAATAGAAAAGGGTTTATTTATCTTCCATTTCCAGGTAACAGTTTTTTTTGTTTGTTTGTTTTTGTTTTTTTGTTTTTTTTCTGCAGGAATTCAGGGAAAGAACTTAACACGGAAACGTGGAGACAGGAAATATTTTTATGGCCTTCTCTCTTCTGGTTCAGCTACTAGGCAATTTGTCTAGTCTTGACACCACTAACAGTGGAGCAGACTGTTTCTGGTCTATGAGTGATTAAGCTCCAGCCACACATGTAGCAGAGGATGGCCTTGTCGTGCATCAATGGGAGGAGAGGCCCTTGGTCCTGTGAAGACTCGATGCCCTAGTTTAGGGGAATGCCAGGGTGGGGAGGCAGGAGAGGGTGGGTGGGTGGGGGAACACCCTCACAGAAGCATGGGGAAGGAGAATAGGATAGAGGGTTTCCAGGGTGAAAACTGGGAAAGGTGATAATACTTGAAAAGTAAATTAAAAAATAATTAAAAAAAAAATCTCTCACAGCTTACTCTGACTCAGGCCATTCGCTTAGCTGAGCTTCCCTCTTTAAAACCTCATCAAATGCTGGGCGTGGTGGCACCCGCCTTTAATCTCAGCAATCAGGAGGCAGAGGCAGGCAGATTTCTGAGTTCGAGGCCAGCCTGGTCTAAAAAAGTGAGTTCCAGGACAACCAGGGCTATACAGAGAAACCCTGTCTCAAAAAACAAAAACAAAAACAAAAAACAAAAAAACCTCATCAAGTTGACCACTGAAACTAATATTAGCAAACACTAATAATATAATAGGTTTTCAATAGATGGGCATGTAAATCAGTATTATTTCTCTCTCTCAGATTCTTCTTCATGTTTTTATAGTTATAAATTGAGTATTATTTAAATTTACATCTAAGATCACTCTATTGTTTCTAATGGNCATGTTTTGTCCTAAATTTAGAAAGCTTTGATTGTAGCTAATATAATCATTGCTAGGTTTGCAATCTTTTTGCTTCATCAACAATGTAAAATTATAAAAATTAAATGGTGTGTATTACTGGTAATGTTCAGCAATATTTATGACTCAAAGTTTCAAATCATAATGGAATCATCAATTAACTTAACTGTGAAGTCAATAGCTTTGGTGTCCTCTCTGGTGACTTGAGAGGATGGTCAATGGGTAACATTTTCAATGTCAGAGAACACATTCAGAGTGTATGTAAGTTGTCTATACCTATGGATCTTGTTAAGAGGAAAGAATACTTGAGAAGGAAGATTGTCAAACATTATCACTGTTAGCTGTAAATAACTACTAACCCTTTCAACTTTTTGAGTTGAGATCAGCCAACATTGGACAGTAGAGGTAGCTTCCTGCAAGGAAGGCATGTAGCAGAAAAGTAAAGATGTAATTTGTGTCTATTATGTTATAAATGGAGGAATTAAAAACCCTTTAATTTGTGAAAAATATCCATGTCTTCAAAAGGTTCCCAGACACTTACAATAAAAGATTACTTTTACAATTTTATATAAAATGATGTTCAGAAAATTAGGAAATAAGAGAAAGAATTGCATTACTCAATATGTTTGGCAGATACTGAGAGATGTTAAATGAAGGCTTGTGTATTGAAGTCTGGAGCCACCAGTACGAGTCAAAGAATAGTTATGAAGAGATATCCTATAGGTATGGAGAACTTAGCAGTTTTGTTTAGCTGAGTTGTAAGTTCTAGACACAGAGTAACAAATAATTATCCTAATCAGACTGGCAGTTTTTAATCAGAGAGAGTTTTAGCAGCTTTGTTGAATAACTGGAATATTTAATAGCATACTATCATATAGAACTATCCATAAGCTCCAAATGCAAGGGCAGCCACTTTCATTAAAGAAACTTTAGTAAAGCTTAAAACACACAATGCACCTCACACAATAAGAGTGGGAGACTTCAACACCCCACTCTCATCAATGGACAGATCCTGGAAACAGAAACTAAACAGAGACTCAGTCGAACTAATGGAAGCTATGAAACAAATGGACTTAACAGATATCTACAGAATATTTCATCCTAAAACAAAAGGATATACCTTTTTCTCAGCACCTCATGGCATCTTCTCCCCAATTGATCACATAATTGGCCACAAAACAGCCCTCAACAGATTCAAAAATATTGAAATTGTCCCATGCAGCCTATCAGATCACAATGGACTAAGGCTGCTCTTCAATAACAACATAAGTAGCAGAACACCATCATTCACTTGAAAACTGAACAACACTCTACTCAATGATACTTTGCTCAAGGAAGGAATAAAGAAGGAAATTAAAGACTTTCTAGAGTTTAATGAAAATTAAGCCACAACATACCCAAATTTATGGGACACAATGAAAGCATTCCTGAGAGGTAAATTCATAGCTCTTAGTTCCTACAAAAAAAAAAAAAAAAAAAAAAAAAAAAAAAAAAAAAAAAAAAAAAAAAAAAAAAAAAAAAAAAAAAAAAAAAAAAAAATGGAGAGAGCTTACACCAGTAGCTTGGCAGCACATCTGCAAGCTCAAGAACAAATGGAAGCAAATTCACCTAAGAGGAGTAGACTGCAGGAAATAATCAAACTCAGGGGTAAAATCAACCATGTGGAAACAAAAAGAACTACCCAAAGAATCAATCAAAGCAGGAGCTGGTTCTTTGAAAAAGTCAACAAGATAGACAAACCCTTGGCCAGACTCACTAGAGGGCCCAGGGATAGCATCCGAATCAACAAAATGAGAAATGAAAAGGAAGACATAACAACAGATCCGGAGGAAATCCAAAACACCATCATATCCTTCTACAAAAGGTTATATTCAAAAAAACTGGAAAATCTGGATGAAATGGATAACTTTCTAGACAGATACCAAGTTCCAAAGTTAAACCAAGATCAGATTAATGACCTAAATAGCCCTATATCTCCTAAAGAAATAGAAGCAGTCATTAATAGTCTCCCAACCAAAAAAAGCCCAGGACCAGATGGGTTTAGTGCAGAGTTCTATCAGACCTTCAAAGAAGACCTAGTTCCAGTTCTTCTCAAAGTATTCAACAAAATAGAATCTGAAGTTACACTACCCAATTCATTATATGAAGCCACAATTACTCTGATACCTAAACCACAAAAAGACACAACAAAGATAGAGAACTTCAGACCAATTTCCCTTATGAATATCGACGCAAAAATACTCAACAAAATTCTCGCCAACCGAATCCAAGAACACATTAAAACTATCTTCCATCACAACCAAGTAGGCTTCATCCCAGGAATGCAGGGATGGTTTAATATATGGAAATCCATCAACGTAATACACTATATAAACAAACTCAAAGACAAAATCCACATGATCATCTCCTTAGATGCTGAGAAAGCATTTGAAAAAATTCAACACCCATTCATGATAAAGGTCTTGGAAAGATCAGGAATTCAAGGCCCTTACCTAAACATGATAAAAGCAATCTACAGCAAACCAGTGGCCAACATCAAACTAAATGGAGAGAAGCTGGAAGCAATCCCACTAAAATCAGGGACCAGACAAGGCTGCCCACTTTCTCTCTACCTATTCAATATAGTACTTG
>LR750521.1:0-185000 GCA_902729485.2 Mus minutoides
AAAACTGAAAAATATAACATAAAAGAGTACATATTACAACCAGATATGCACAGATATTTGTGTTTTGAAAATGAAGAACTGCATGAGATTGAAATAATAGAGGGTTTGTATCTATTTAAATTGTGGTCCTTTCCATTTTGTCTCACAGAAATTGGTTGTTTTCAGCCAATTTCTGTCACTGGTCTGACATAGACCCATCAAGTCAAACACCTTTTAATACCATTTTTTGACTACAGGAAAGCTGTGTAGGCTTCTAAGTCTATGAATGGACTTGTAAATAGTGTTGATGATGTTTACATCAACAGACATTGCTTTGTATGTGTAAAGATGTGAAATTAACAGTTCAACATTAAAAGGAGCAAGAATAGGATTTTAAGATGTACAAACAGCCTCAAGAAAGTACAAGTTCAAGTTTTCAAAGACTTAAAGAAAAAAGTTCCTAAATTTCACATGGAAACACCAAAATTCATAGAGTGCCAAAGCAATGCTAAGCAAACCAAACATCACTGGAGACAACATAATACCTGATTTCAACTTGTATTACAAAGACAGTATAGTGAGAAAGACAGTAGGCCACAAATGCCAAATAAGATATGTAAACAAATAGAGAACCCGGAAATAAACCTCCACAATTATAGACATCTAATATTTGACAAAAGTGACAACAACAAAACTGAAAAAAGAAGACTTTAACAGCTGTTGCTGATAATACTGGATACATACTTGTTTACCCTGCACAAAAATCAATTCAAAATGGACCAAAGATCGCAATGTTAGACCTCAAACTGCTAGAAGAAAGTATGGGGAGATACTTAAGGATAAAGGCATAATCAAGAACTTTCTGGATGAGATTCCATTACCATAGAAAGTACTGAAAAGTGTTAACAAATGAGATCCCATGACATTGAAAAGCTTTTGTGCAGAAAGGGAAATCATCAGCTGAGGCAACAGTGTGCAGAATGGGAGGAAAATCTAATATTTACGATATACCAAGAACTGCAAAAATTAAAGTTGCCCCCCACAAACTGCCAATCAGTAAATGGGCCAATGAACTGAACAGTTTTCAAAAGAAGAACCACAAATGACTAGCAAATATTATTTTTTTAAAAAAGTGTTCAAATCTTTAATTCTTAGGAAAAATGTAAATTAAAACTGAGAGTACATTTAATCCAAATCAGAATGATTATCATCAAAAAAATATATGCCAACAAATGTTGATAAGGATGTGGGAGAAAGAGGAACTCCTATCCATTGTTGTTGGGAGTGTAAATTGCTAATGCTACTATGGAAATCTACATGGCAGTTTCTCAAAATGTAGATAATATAATTACCATATGACCCAGTAATACCACTCCTGCTATATGCCCAGAGCACTTAAGGCCCCAATACAGGGATATTTATACAAGAAGTTTTATTACTATTTTATTTCACATTAGCAAGGAACTGGAATCAGTTTGGCCGTCCATCAACAGATGAATGGGTAGTAAAATGTAGAAAATAGACACAATGGAATGTATCCATTCATAAAAAAAAAACGAGGTTATGAAAGTTGCAGGAAGATAGATGAATTTGATAATTATTATATTGAACAAGATGACCCAAACTCAGTTGTAGTTTTGTATGTGTGTGCACGTGTGTGTATTTACATGGATGTAAATGTACACATAGTTCATGAAATTAGAAAGGAGACCAGGAGAGCAAAAGTGTCTAAGGTACAGAGGAAGGCGGTGAAACACATGTGATAGGAAAGAGGGGAGGAGAGCATACAGGGAGTGGAAGAACACATGGCAGAGGAGGGGTTTGGGGAAAAGTGGATCAATATGAATGAATTACTTTCGAAAATGCCACAATTAAGTCTGTTACTGTGCACATTATTTGAAGGAACAAACAAAAGGAATGAGTGTACATATGAAGACACAAACAGAACATGCACACAGGAGAGTAGTACAATCACAGAAGAGAGTGTTCCCAGAATAAGGCTTTAGATAGTTCAAATTCAGAAGGCAAGAGAAGAAGAGTGAATGGCATTTGTAAAGGCATAGAACTGTGAAGCCCCCAGCAGGGGGAGCAAAGCACAGAAATAAGCTGAATTTTTACATCTACACAAGTTTATAGTGGGCAGATGAGGCTGACAGGCTGATAGTGTTCCCAGGGCTCCAAATGGAGGGTTAGATAGAAGTGAGTGAGGGAAGGCAGGTGCCCAAGATCTCAAGTGGAAATACCGTTGCTGCCTCTTAAAAATGATATGATCACAGGAAACCTCTCATAGGATGAATAGGTTAGTCTGTAAGGTAATATTAACAATAGTAACATTGATAGGCTCTTGGCTGTGGTCCATTCAGTAATTAGGAATATTCTTGGGAAACCACATCATTTATGAATAATATGTGTTCTTATTTGTTACTCTTACATTGTGACTCTTTTTTTTCTTGTTCTTTTTTTTAATTTTAGTTAAACAAGACTTTGGTTAGTTTAAAGGACAGATGAAAGAGATGTGCCGTGAACAGAGTCCAGTTTGGGTTGTGCTCTGATGCTAGAGTGTGAGAGAAGGAAGGTCTGAAAGGAGGAAGTGTCCAGGGGACGAAAGGACAGAACTTTCAGGGACAAAAATTGCATCTGGGGAGGGGGAGAAGGATCTGGAAAAGGGACAGAAGAAGTTTAAAAGTCACTGGAGCCAGAAGAAAAGTCTTAAGAAGGAAGCAGTTTAGTGAAGCCAAATACTTTCGATCAACAGGAAAGACAGAAAGCAAAAACTTAAAAGAGTTTTGGCAGTGACATTTCTGGTAAGGTAATATTTACAAAAGGGTTTAGTGAGCAGTGTTGGCAGAAAAATGTGAGCAATGTGACACGGAGGACCCCAGGGAATGCTGTCCTCTAAGTGATCCTGGGGATACAGAAGGAAGAGGCAGAAAGGCAAGGCTGAGGGGCAAATTACACAGAGCACTCAGGGCACTGCTGGAAGGAGCCAACACAGAAAATAACATGGTTAAAATGAGAGATGCCACGCGTGTTCTTGTTATCAGACGAAATCCCAGTTACTGCAGGAAATGATCAACGGAATAATTATCTTCCAGGGCAGCAATGTAAGAAGGGAAAGTTGGCCAAGATATACAGACAAATTTTATGTAAAATAGAGAGAGGTTAGGCCCTTTCATATCAGATGGCCACTTCATCACAGAATGGCTACTCTTACAGCGTCACAGGCTATATAAGGAAACAGAGTGAGAAAAGCCTAAGGGAGAATGCTTCCAGGCTCAGCTGCAGACAGACAGGAATGTTCTGAAGAGAAAACTGAATGCAGTTAGTGTCTTTAAAGTTAAGACAATTTTAAAATTGACCTCAGAAGACATATGTTAATATTTCCAGGTCTTTCAAACAGTGGTCTTTATTTAATCTTTATTACTAACCTGAAAAACTGTTACCAGTGCCCAATTGGCCCACAACACACCCACGGGTTCCAAAGTAGCGTCTTTACTGAATTTTATGGTTTTAGCCAGCTCTTGCTGTGTATCACATGAACTTCTGTGCCAGACATTTTTGTTGGTTGGGCTTCCAAATGTATTCAGGATGGCACAGAAAATCTACAGCTCAGCAGGAACACTGGGAATACTTCTCCACCATGAAATTATGTTATTTTTTTTCTAAAGTTGAAATTTTTCTATTTTAGGTAATGAATCCAATATTCATCACCTAAAGAAGAGTACAAAAATTACTGCACAGATGCAGCTGTAGTTGTGCCTTAATTAAATAAATACATCATTAAATAAAAACATCCTTAGTTATGTCAGTCAATTTGAGCATATTAACAATAAAGTTTGTCACCAATAATGTGTCAATGTCACCTTAAAGAAATCAAAGCACTCCCACCGTGGTGTCACTTAATCAAGACTGATCCCAGATTTGAACTCTCTATTTCAGTCTCTCTTCTCTGTGTCTTCAGTCTTTTCATTGGTCTGTAATAGGAGTCCGAATCTGTGCCTGCCAGAAGGCTGTCTTATGAATCTGTCCCTGTGTCTGTCCCTAACAAAGGGCTTTGCTCTGTTTTTACTGAGCCCCAAATCAAGCATCACATTGGGGAAGGAATGAGGGCTACTTTACAGAAATCTTAAATGAATTTTTAAAGAGTGATCAAGTCACTGACCAGAACTGACCCCACTTGACCCAGAACACAAACAGTAACACCAAAGTCATTACGTCATCGTTTGTCAAGCAATAGCATTGTGTTGTGTTCAACACGTTGGGAGGATGTTCACTTTATTAAGCTGTTTTAAGCCAATGATTTGTCCCCAGCAAATGATTATCAGAACACAACATACATGCATTACTCTGGCTCAGGAGCATGGGAGAGTCCCTAATTTAAAAATCACAGCTATCATTATCTTAGGTTGTAAAGGTTGATTATATGCTAAATCTAAGGCAAGTGAGACTGATTGTTACACTCTTCTCTTAAAGGCAGCTAAATAAACAGGCTGAGTACTTAATATGATAGCAGTCTTAAGTGACCGGCAGGTGCTTCATTAGCTGTGGCTGTGAGGTTCAAAAAAATAGTCTCTTAGGATGTCAGAGATACTCTTATCATAATGCATTGACACAAAGTTATCTTTGAATCTTATGTTACATTTTTAGTCTTGAAACTGGTTTAGAGGAAATGGAAAAGTGTCTAGTTTGTTTTATCGTTCTATGTTGGACTTTTTCAGAAACTGGAGCACACATGTCTATCTTGACCATTAATTCTCATTTCTGAAGATTCTGTACTCTTGCTTTATGTTTGAGAAATAAGTTATGGCTTCTTTTTCTAAATAAGTGTCTTTTTACTTCTCAAAGATAAATTCCTTATAGTCTACAAAAAACCCAAACCAAACAACAAAATACCCATCTGTTTTTATAGAAATGTTGCTCCCTTGTTGGAGGATGCATGAGACTTTCTGGCATACTTCCCACCATAGTTCAGAACCTCCTATTCCTTTCTTATGCTTTCCAGCTTCTCTCTACCTTAATCAAAGTCAGTATTTATTTCCTTTGAGTGGTTACTACATGTCCTAGCTTAGTACTCTCTGAATACTACTTGTCAGGGTCCAGCCTCTACACAGGATCGAAGTTCTCGATTGGAAGCAGGGATATCTGGAAGGCGCATAATAAATACACATAGACTAATTTTTGGGGGAACAAGCTGACAGGCAATTTTTCAAGGCTTAAAGTTTCTCTTCTCTCTCTGATCTCTCTCTTTCTCTCGCTTGCTCGCTCGCAGCTTGAGGCTGCACACACTCTGCAATCTCCCGTGTACTTTTATTTTCTCGAACTCCCACAATCCCACACACCACTGTGTGTTCCCCTTTCACTCTCACACACATCTCACACGCATCACGTGCATGCTACTTTCACTCACACACACACACCCTCCATTCACACCTCACATTCTCTCCTCACTCACTCTTCATATGCTCTTCTCATGCTCTCTCTCTCTCTCTCTCTCTCCCTCTTGCTCTCGCTCTCCCTCTCTCTCTTCACTCGACCTCAACATTCACCTCACATGTTCTCTCACTCTCTCTTGCCTTTTTCTTGCCCCAGTATTTATTGATACTCCAAAAGCAGGTAGAAAAAAAAGACACTGTATAATCATTTTCAAATCAAATTCAAAAGAATAACCATGTCCTACAAAGAGTCAAGAATTACAATTGTTCCCCAAAATTTCAAGCTTCCCTATTCCCAGGCTTGAGGCCAAAATAATAATAATTGCAAACTTATTATTTAAACTTTAACTTTTGACTTCTTATACTTCAGAGCTCAGAGTCCAGCCACTTGCACTTTCCTGTGAAACTCTAATGATAAATGACATGGGCAGAGCTGCCAGGCAGTGGCCGGAAAGAATCAAGTTAACCCTTAACTCAATAGTTCCACCAGCTTTCTGCTGCTGCACATTGCACACAATAACTCTCCTAAGAGTCCCAGTGTTTTGACTTAGTTTTACTAATATAAGATTTTATGTATTCTATACTTGTTTATCTAGCAACCATTCTTAAATGTTATGTAAAACTTATTTCATAACTTCAATACTGTTTTCCTTTCTTGGGGTTCCAATGTTGGCTCTATTTCATTTTCTAATAATTTCTTCAAATTTTCTTTGCAAGTCAAGCATTAATCTGGAACTGCCGTTGTACAGTTATTGCATTGTTTCCAAGATGAGAGCACACAGCATGCACCTGGGCCATCAGGATTGTGCTGTGCTGTGTCCCATGCCTCAATTGTTAATTGTTCAAGAATCATTACATCAGGGAACATCTAGTTTCACAGAATCTACTAGAGCAGAAGGAGAAAGAAGTAAGAAAGTCAAATATACACCATGGCCAACTGAAAAAGCAGTCATGTACAAATGAAATCTATAGAGTTGTTGTTCAGGGATAAGGTTAGGAGGAATGGGCACAACTGCTGTTATGAAGAGCTACTGAGATGTCTCCATCCTGGCCTACTGCAGGAAGTCCCTGCCATTGTATGCTGTCCCCAGAAACTACTGAAGTTATTTGTTTAATATTTGAGTATCCTAACAGTCAGTGAGTTCTTTAAGACTAAAAATAGTTGCTGTCTTATACATCATTCCACCACTATGCTTCTAACTCAGTCAATACACTATTAATATGACCGATGCTTAATTGGAAGATGTATCAGACAGCTCCTCCAGGATAGGCAGTTCATGAGAAAGCAATTTTGTTGTCATACATAAATATGTGAAAAATCCTTAGAGATCTCATGTCATAACTCAAAAATTTTATTAAAAAATCATAATTTTAGTTAACCTATCTTTTCTACACTTTTTGATCATATAATGAGTGTTAATCTTTCAAAGAGCTAAAGTAAGACCTGGAGAAAATTTTCTTTGAAGGCCAAATAGATGCCCATTAAAAGATAAACTGACAGAAAATGTACATATTAACAGTGGAACATCCATCCACGAAAGATGGAGATTATATCATGCATAACATGTATGAGTTTGGAGGATATAATGTTTAGCAAAGAAGGACACATACTGTATGACTTCACTCACATTTGGAAATATTTGTCTCATAAAAATTGAGGGTAGAATAGAGGTTAATGGAGGCTGGAGATGGGCAGGAATGGGGAGATACAGGGAAATACTGATAAATTATCAGGGACAACAATCTGATTTTTTCTTAGATACATGCCACTTAACTATTTATGACCAGTTTTTTTTTCAACTTTTATTAGATATTTTCTTCATTTACATTTCAAGTGTTATCCAGAAAGTTCCCTGTATCCTCCCCCCTCCCGGCCCTGCTCCCCTACCCACCCGCTCCCACCCCTTGGCCCCGGCGTTCCCCTGTATTGGGGCATATAAAGTCTGCATAACCAAGGGGCCTCTCTTCCCACTGATGGCCATCTAGGCCATCCTCTCCTATATATGCAGCTAGAGACACGAGCCCAGGGGGTACTAGTTAGTTCATGGTTATTCTTCCACCTAGAGGGTTGAAGACCCCTTCAGCTCCTTGGGTACTTTCTCTAGCTCCTTCCTTGGGAACCCTGTGTTCCATCTAATAGCTGACTGTGAGCTTCCACCTCCATGTTTGCCAGGCATTGGTATATTTTCCCCTGAGACCTCTATATCTGGGCCCTTTCAGCACTATCTTGCTGGCATATGCTATAGTGTCTATGATTGGTGGCTGATTGTGGGATGGATCCCTGGCAGCTGCAGTCATTGGGTCCATCCTTTTGATTCAGCTTCACACATGATCTCTGGGTATGAGGTATTGGAAATGCTTCATTTACATGAAGAGGAATTACAGGTTCTTGCTGGACATGCCCTTATAAGGAAAGTGAAATTTTTACTTATAGCCTGGCCATCAGACTATGTGACTACCTATAGAGGTGGGGGCCATAAGGCTACATGTGCTGGGACATGAAGGCCCAGAGCAGGTAGGAAGCTGTCCTACTCCTGCTGATCTCCAGACAAGATTTTCAGGGTTTAGACATGTCTTGACCTCACTCTTCTAGACCAGCCTCTCCTGTCATACAGCTTTCCAGCCCATAGCTGCCATGTGGGTGTGGGAAATTGAACTTTGGTTCTCAGAAAAAGCAGCTAGTGAACTTCTAAACTATTCATCCATCTCTTCAGATCCTTTAATCCTTTAAACACATTTTAATATTTTAAAGTGATTTATTTTGTTGGTTTTTTTTTTTTTTTTTTTTTTTTTTTTGTGCACGAATGCTTTCCTTGCATGTATTTACAAGTGCACCATGTCTGAGTCTGGTGCTTGAGTTAGAACAGGTTAGATTTAGGTATCTAGCCTTATGATGAGGTTCTTCATTCACTTGGAGTTGAGTTTTGTTAAGTGGTACATATGAATGAACACTCATCTTCATGCAGTTATCCAGTTTGACAAGCACCATTTGTTAAAGATGCTGTATTTTCATCACTGTGTATTTTTGGCTTCTCCCCCCCAAAAATTCAGCCATGATCAGGTTTTTACAAAGGTGACTTATAGTTTACTGAATCCAACACATTGGTACCTTTAATATCAATATTTTTAGGCACAAACCAAACCTATCTTCTAAATATTTTTCAGGTCTTCAGTTGATTTTTCATTTATTCCAAATCCTTGTTACAATGATAATTTCAAATTTTAATGAATGTTCTAGATTATGCAGGAACCACTATTATTTTGGAGGAAGGATGTTTAGGGTACTGAGATTCTGGTGGGATGCTGAACTTTCTGGGTTCCAGTTTTTCACCCACAGCATGATCTTTGTTTTCATCAACTACAAACATTGTTTGGATCTCCTCCTAGCAGCACTTCCTACCAGTTTGTCAATTGGTTATGCCCTCTCCTGCTGTGCACTCCATATCTTACAAAATGCCTTTCACCTCCCTGACTTAGCCTATCATTTCTCTCATTATTTTAATGCATTCTTTTTGCACAAAGGAAAGCTCCAGAAAACATTAGGCCAAATAAAACAACGTTTCAAGTATGCTTTGAAATGACCTGATTTTAATATTCTACCACCACAGATATTTTGGCAACCTCAAAGGGAAGTCAGGATACTGTGTTGAATTCACCAGGAGAATTGAGGGGAAAAAGTCTGAAGGTTTTAAAAGGTGAAATCTGCACAGCTGCAAATTTACCGAGCAGCAAGAGAGCCAAACTAGCTCTGCCTAGCTCCAAAGAGGTGTGAAGTGTAACGTTTATCTCCTGCAACAATATCACAAAAATAGTCTATGGATAAGAAAGCAGTGAGGTTGTTGGGCAATATACACCTGCCTATGACATATCTATAAAATATCTTCATTTACCATTAACTTTAAAGTATGAGAAAATATTAATGCAATGATGATTGTCAGAGAACCCTTGGCCACAGTGATAATCAATTAGGAATCAGGTAATGGGGAAGTGAGATACATTTTGCATTTCCATCGTTCAAATGAAACCACACACTTTGCCAGTCCCCACTGTGTTTTACACTCACAATGAAGGCAGAAGCACTAAGGTAATTTGTTCTTCTTTGATCAGTCCCCTGAACAGAGGACCTCAGACATCTTCTTCCTTCTGCATCTTGTTTAAGGCAGAATGGGTTCCTGAACTTCAGCTCTGAAGTATTCATTTCTCTTTCCAAGTCACCAGGACTCGTAATTGTTCTCAAATTTGTGTTTTGTGAGAGGTTTGTTTTGACACTTGCAGGTGGTATCTAATATGTAAAGCTTTACCAGGAGAATATAACTCCTATACAGAACCAGGAAAAAAAAATCTCACCCTAAAGAAAGACTCCTTGAAAAATGTACCAATTTCTACCTTATTCCTGTCTGACAGAGCCTAAAAATAGAGGCTTCAAAGCAAAAGCAACAAAGGCTTGGTCTTCTGACACTGTCTTATATGCATTTATTCACATGAAACTCAACTTCCCACTTACTTAGGATAGCACAAGTGTCAAGGACAGCACAAGTGGCAAAACCCTTTGTCTTTCCACCCCTTTAAATATACTCTGCATGTCTAATAAAAACCATCAATAGAGTATGATATTTTCCATGCAACATATTCTGTAATAAAAATTGGGAAGGATTGCTGGCATAATTTTTTTGTATTTTCTACATATTATTTACACACAAACTCTTATTTATTCTAAGCTGATATCAGAACTCAGAAGGGATATGTGTAAGACTGATGCTAAGCAAATGAAGTTGAATTTGGGTTTACCCTCTGTTGTGCGCAGCTGCGTGAGAGCTGTTTAACAGAGTAGGAACATAGGCTTCAATAGTAAGGCTGCTTTCTTTTGGTGATGTCTGTTCAGAAGTAGTGGTGCATTTATTCTTGTCATTCATGGGTCATGCCCACTGTAGTCACCCAGTGAAGCAACACTCCTGTATGGGTTTAGAGTCAAATTAGGTTGACTTTGTATGCTGAAGTTTACTTTAAAGTTGGCCACTAGAGGGCATTGCTTTATTTCAATAGAGGGGCATGAAATAAACCCAAATGTCTGTCTTCCTAATTTTAGGAAGGTGTCTGTCTAGTATAAAGGAAAACGAAGTCACACAGTATTCCAATTGTAATCTTAGTTCTCAGTTGTTTCACTCTTTTCCCTGTTTTGTTTTTTTCTTTCTTTTTTTTCTTCTCAGACAAGGTCTTACTCTATAGCCCTAGGTAGACTGGATCTTACTATGTATCTCAGGCTGGCCTCAAACCTGTGACTTTCCTGCCTTGACTTAATAAGTACTAGAGTTACAGATGTGCGCCTGTTCATGCTTTAGTCTGTTGCCTTCTTTTGACTTTAGAACTCTTCTTCCTCAGGCCTTTCTTTCAAATATATGCCACTGTTTACACCATATGATATGAATTTAACACAATGGTATAAATGTTTATATTTTATTAGTGTGTCCCACAAAACAAAAGCAACCCCACAAAACCCATGAAGCTGAGATGGGGACATGGTGGGAGGGAGTGAGTGAGGGAGGCTGAGGGTCTTAAAGGTGTATAAGGAAAGGAAGAGATGAGTGTGCCCGGAATGCATGATACACATGCACAAAATCATAAAAGAATAAACTTGCAGTAAGAAAAAAAAACGAACATAATTTGTTATCTTCTGTTACAATGAATGTGTACACATGCCCATGTATTTTCACACATATGTTGTACATATATCAACGCTTAGGGGAGGATACTGAGGTTTATAAATTCAACACAGCTTAGATCTTACTAATATGAAGCATGCCAATGAATGAGTGGTGGGCTGATCTGGCCACCTTCTGGCTTATGCCACTCCATGTCTTAGAAACTTCAGAATTATAACTGGTAGTCAACTACCTTTGTTATTCAGCCAACCAAAAAACAAATGAGGCTGAGAGTATGAGCCTGAGAGTCTAAAGGCAATGTCTCCATGTGGTACATATGGTTTCTCAATCCCTGTTAATGAAAGGAAAACACTCCTATACTTTGGTGAACTTCAGGGAAGAAAGAAAGAATGCTTACACATTAATAAACCCAGTCATATTATTGACTTTTTCAATGACAAAAAAATGACCCAGGTGTTAGCACAGTCAGCTGCAATCATGGCATTGAAACTAGGGCTGGATAGAAAATACTGTAACAATAACCAAGACCCTGAAGTTACTCTCTGGGGATATATCTTCTGTGTTCTGCTCAAGCACATCTCTGGCCACTAAGTGAGTTCATCCATGCATAATATAGTACCTGCTGTGCATTCCTATCTATTATATCTGGCAATGTATTAACTAGGTCTCTAGCTGCTAATGGAAAGTCAATACATTCCAGACTTAAAAACAAGAGAGTAGAACATTGGATTGCGGGAGCCAACTTTGTTTCTCCGGCCACTTTGAAATAACTCATATGAGCATTCCAAACTTGTTCAAATGTAGGCTAGCATTATTTAATTCCTTTTTATTAAAAATAACTTTGTTCATAGTACATGACATTGTATGTCAAATTATATCTGTGCATCTTAAACTGAGGGTATTATTCACTAACTAATCAGGTGAAAAGAAAATAAGTTGGCGTTACCTTTTGTATTCTAAAATATCTTATTCATCAACTACTTTCAATCCTAGCAATAAAGGTCACTTGTAAAGATGACCTTGCTGAATTTTGTCAAAACTGTCATCTTTATTTAAAGAAAATTTAAAATATTTCTCTTAGATTGTTATCAACCATCTATCTGTTACAAAGTTGAATTCTCCAATGTGATTCATTTGCTGGCTCCATTTATCTTGCGTTGTGTTAGTAATAAGGTAGGTGTACTTAACACTGGGCATCGGCAGTGAATTCTTTTTTCTCCCTGTCTACACAAACCTTCGGGTCTTTCATCATTATCTACTACACATCCAGCCTGACTTTAGGAGACATTTCAGTTTAGTCTGACTGTTGGTCTACGTGTCACCCAGTTTAGTCTGACTGTTGTTCTAAGTGTCACCCATCATCTTTTGCTCTTTGTATGTGATCAGTGATGACTTGGCTTCATTGCTACTTGAAACGTTCAGTTTGGTTTAGCATACCATTATTTAAAAATGCTTGAAGCTCTCTGTCAGATGTAGGGATGGTGAAGATTCTTTTCTAATCTGTAGGCTGTCATTTTGTCCTATTGACAGTGTCCTTTGCCTTAGAGATGCTGTCAGTTTCAGGAGGCCCCATGTGTCAATTGTTGTTCTTAGAGTCTGAGCCATGGGTGCTCTGTTCAGGAAGTTATCTCCTGTACCAATGAGTTCAAAGCTATCCCTCACTTTCAGTTCTTTTAGATTTAGTGTATACAGTTTTACAATGAGGCATTAGATCCACTTGGACTTGAGTTTAGTACAGGGCAATAGATAAATACATGCTAAATAAAAAATGCTTGAAGCTTTAACAAGTATGTTTATGGGCCAGCAAGATGGCTTATATTAGTGGTTCTCAATTTTCCTAATACTGCGACCTTTTAATACAGTTCCTCATGCTGTGATGACCCTAACCATAAAATTATTTTTGTTGCTACTTCATAACTCTAATGTTGTGACTATTGCAAACTGTAATATAAATATCTGATATACAGGATATCTAATATGCAACCCCAAAAGGATTGTTGTGGTCCACAGGTTGAGAACTACTGTCTTAGAAGGTAAAGTAACTTGCCCTACATTCTGTGAGCTGAGTTCTTAGATTTTTAAAAAATTTAAATTACATTTATTTATGTGTGTGTGTGTGTGTGTGTGTGTGTGAGAGAGAGAGAGAGAGAGAGAGAGAGAGAGAGAGAGAGAGAGAGAGAGAGGAGAGATGTTCAAGAACAACTTATGAGAATCAGTTCTTTCCTCCCTGCTTGTGGGTTCCCAGGGACAGGCCTCAGGTCATCAGGCTTGGCTACAAGGATCTTTACCTGTAGGCTCATCCTGTTAGCCTGGTTAAATCATTTCATAAGACCTACAAATGGAATATTTCAGTTGTGTCATATATCAGATAGCAGGCCATTGAAGTAACTATTTAATAACAGTAGTGTATCTTATTGCATGTTTTGTGTGCAATAGTTCACAGTTCGGGCCCAGAGAAGCACTGAGGTCATAAATAAGCAGCTCTCCAATGGGTAGACACATAGTCACCCCACTGTGACTGTCCTGGCTGGTGCCTCTCTCTTTAGCTCTGTAACCTAGTTCCTAAATCAATTTGCCAATTAGGCTTCAGAGAAATGAAGGGCTGCAGGGCTGGTCTAATTTCTCAATTACTTTTTGCCTTAACTAAAGGCTAGACAGTCATCAATATTAGTGGACTCTGAAATCATTTGCATATCATGTCCTATCTTCTGCCTGTCAGTGGTTTTATCATCTATCCAATTACCTAATTTTATAACACTTACGGCACATTTAACTTTAACAGAAGATGCACATGCCTGAAAAAGAATATTATTTTCATTAGAGTCAGTTAGGGATGATAACTAAATAAATAAGGATTTTTAATGGAGCACAATTTCCTTAATCAAATCTACTCTCCCAAATATTCTGTCTGTAATGTCAAGATAAGACTCCAAAGGCAGTAATTGGTCACAGATTAGGTCCTATTTTTCTTTCTCTTGAACTTATCTTTGTGGTGAGCCCTTGGTTGCTTATGATATTATGGATAATTTGATATGAAAAATGCAAGACTTTGAGATGCATCTTCTGCCCTCATTTCTTAACTCCATCACTGAGCTCCTTCTGAGACAGGGCCATTGGCATTGGTAGGAAGCACAAAAGTAGGAAAAGAGATAAAAGAAATTATAAACGTTTTCGTGCCCAAAGGTGTGTGTTCCTGCCTGCCTGGGAACCGTGAGTAGTACAAATGACTGGTCACTGTACTGTTCCAGTAGGACCTGTAAAGCTAGTGATGGAAGAGAGGCCCCTTGGTACTGCAATCTTTATATGCCCCAATACAGGGGAACACCAGGGCCAAGAAGTGGAAGTGGGTGGACAGGGGAGCAGGGAGGGGGGAGGAGGGGAGGGGACTTTTGGAATAGCATTTGAAATGTAAATTAAGAAAATATCTAATAAAAAAATGGAAGGAAAAAAAAAGAATTTCTGTATAAGGGGCAATGCTGAACTGCCAGACATAAGTAATGGCATTTTTTTTATTTGTGTAAATACTTTATTTTTCAAGATTCACCAAATGCCTTTTTTAGGTGCTTTCGTGGCTATGTATGAAACAGTTGCACAGTATGAGTTATATTTTCTCCCTTTGAATAGCCCAAGAGTCAGCCAGGTTAAATGGTATGCTCACAGCCATCAATAGGTGATGAAAACTGTACCTTACCCCAGTGGTCATTTCCCACATACCTCCTCATGTCATGACACAGATTTTCAGAATGTGTCACACTGATTTTCTCCCTTGCCTTTCAAGGGAGGTATTGTTTTATGTTTTTAACCCTAGTGCTCTGTCTAACAGTCCCTGCAGTGTTATGAGTTCACATAACTGGCAGCTTAGCACTGCTGTTTAAATTCCTCGTCACAAGTTTAACTCTTTCTCTTCTTTGAGATTGATCTCTTATTACTAGTCATTTGCATTCATTGCTACCACTCAACAAGTTTTAAACTCAGTTAGACACACCCCTACTTTGTTCTCAGCCATGAGAGGACCCGTGGATAATTCTGTGCATTAACAAGTGCTATGGAGGTAAATTATAAGAATGCACCGGTGGCATACTGTCCTTGTCAAAGACTATAATTATTATATTTATATATCTAACAGAACCATTTTGGGTATATGCCAAAGGGTATATGATATAATCTTTTTTTTTTTTTTTTAGGATTTTAGGTATCAATGAAATGTTTTTGAAACATAAAAATACTTTCTCATTTGCTTCTGTGTTTGATTGTTAAGTGACAGAATGCCTCTCAGTGACACAAGGTGATGTCTTTTGTTAAGGGAAGGACCTGTAATTGAAGTGCCACAAGATTGATTCATACAACTTAGATCCAAATAACAGCCTTATGACCACTAACAACAGTGAAACAAGCATCCTGAAAAAAACATTTCCCAAATGCATGAACATGACATCAGGAACATTAATTCTCAGGGTTATGGTAACAGAAAAGCTTGAATCTGAATTTTCCTTGCGATCCAAAATAAGTTACCTGAGTTCTTGAACTTCTAAGGTTGTTTTAAAGTTGTATCTGCCATGGTGATTTGTTATGTGATAATGATGCTTAGATTTTTTCCCTGACATTTTTGGTGAATATAAAACTTTTATTTTTGAAATGAGTAAAACTGTCAATATGAATCATAGCCAAGAAGCATACGTTTTTTTTTTTAAAAAAAGAAGTTCAAATTCTCTAAAATAAGTGAACTACACATTATCTTTTCTAACTATCTTATTTTAGAAATGTATGTTTTTTGTTTAGTCAGATAAATTTTGTACCTTTATTAGCAGGGTTAGACATGGAAAGATTGACTGGGGTTGGCCTTTGGCCACAAATATACAAACATAACTGAACAAGCTAAGATTGTCTTAATCTATAAAGAATCACTGATAACAAAAGCCATATGCTTTTAGAACTTGAAGAAACTATCATCACTACAAACTGATTTCCAAGAGTAGAAAGCAGAGAACTCATATATGGGCTGCTGTTCCTCCTTAGCTGTAGGCTTTGTCTGCCAATTCTACCCAATGCTACAGACACCATTACACACATACGCGCCTATGGTCATCTCCCATTCTCCTGGTATCATCTACTAAGTCTAGGTACCATGATTTCCAGCTAAACACAACAGCTTAAATAGGAACTGCAGAAGCAGCACAGTCACTTCAGTCACCGTCCAAATGGTTTCTTTGAAAGTTGCAGGTTATAATAGTAAAAATAGCCATTCTTCAGAGAACTAATGTCAGACCACACAAGATTTATTGTAGTCAAAGCTTTTGAGAAATTATCTCATTTCTCCAGGCACTCTCTTGATTACATGCAGATTCATACTATTCTGTTTTCCTTGCCATATTGGCTAATGCCATGACCATGATGCTGGAAGCTGTGGCTTCTGGGTGGAGCTCAGATCTTCTTCCTCTTTTAGAATTCCATATTTATGTTGGATTATTCCATTCCACATCTATGTTAGATTATTTTCCCATAAAGTACATAAAGCTCTTGTGAGTCATCTGACCCATGACAGTGGAGTTTTCAGCAATCTCTGGTTCCAATTTCAGGCATTCTGATTAATTTGCATGTTAATTTCAGTCATATTTTTAAGGATCACAACTTGTAGATTTCCTGTTCAAAATTCTACAAGTGTTTATAAGAAACACAGTTCCTTAACATCAAATGTAAATGTGAGTTTATGAATCAGTGCTTATTAAACTAAACAATGCCTCCTGGATGTTACTATACCCATGAAATAGTTACTTAATTCTCAATGGAATAAAGGTCAAGCAGAAAGTCAAACAGGGATGCTTTAATTACAGTCCATTATGGAGTAATGAGAATACTTAAATGCAGATTATCAAGTTTTCAGCTTTCTGCTATTGACTGAGTCTCTGTTAATCCAGATATCCTACATTAAAATAGTGTAAATGACAGGAAAAATTCAAACAAGAATGGTTCACTTTATTATTTTTATAATATTTTAAGGAGGATCTGTCTTCAGGCAAAACTGGACTTGAGGGTAAGTAAGCTTTCTTTTTTATTGTAATCATTTGTGTTTGTCTTCAGTGTCTGGTAACACACAGATAATAGCCTATTGTATCTTGCCAGCCTAAATATGTCAGTAATTACTGAGTCCTGTATATAATTAGATTTATTTTTATGTAAGTTGATTAAAGTTCTTTCCTAGTCCTATTACAACAAAGACTCTTAAGTGTCTCTTCCAGAAGCAACTGGTAAACATCAAATGCCCCCACAGGGCCTTTTTGCCCTTGTTTATTACTAAAAAGTGTTTCAGGATTCATTATTGCCTTCAGTATTGCTTTCATAATAGAGAAATATGTTTACACTTTATACAGTCTAGCCTGAGTTAACACCAATCTTCATATTTTATTAGTGAAGATGTTATGTTTTGGAAAGCAGTAGGATTGATGTGGTATTTTAATAGCTCAATCTAAAAATGTTTGAAAATTTATTACATGAATTCTTAGTATCTCTATCTGGAGGAAGACTCTGCTCACTATTGCTTTGGGTGGAGGAAGGGGCCTTCGGACCTGTGGCAGCTCTCAGGACCTGTCTGGGGAGTGCAGTGACATTTGGGCTTCCTTCCTTCCTTCTTTCCTTCCTTCCTTCCTTCCTTCCTTCCTTCCTTCCTTCCTTCCTTCCTTCCTTCCTTCCTTCCTTTCTTCCTTCCCATATACCCATTTATCCATCCATCCATCCATCCATCCATCCATCCATCTATCCATCCATCCATCCATCCATCCATCCATCCATCCATCCATCCATCCACTTAACATCCTGATTGCAGCTCCCCTCCCTTTCCTCCCAGTCTCACCCTCCCACTGTCCTTTTGCATTTTGGAAGCTGTTTAGCTATACTTTTCATGTTAGCCCAACTGGGATAGGCATTTGACAGCCTGTACATGTTCCCCATAAGGGTTAGCTGACAGAAAAAAAAACAAGACAGAAAGTCCACTTTGTTTTTATTCCTTATAAGTTTTATTTTCCAAGAAAAATTTACCATAACAAACATTTCTAATGCTTTCTCCTAGAAGATGCAGTATTCACCCAGAGCTTTTAGATATTCCAATTGCATTAAATTTTGGAAGTCCGTTTCTGCCTCTTTTGGAAGTATTCTCTTTTTCCTATATTAAGTAGTTAGTTATACTTGACTTTTTTTTCTTTTAAGGCAAGGAGAAGACTGTATGTTCAGTCAGCTGTTGAAATTCAGTGACAGAGTGCCGCTTGCTTAACTTGAGTTTAAGAAGCTGTTTTGCAACTGGGACACAGATGATTTTATAGGTTATGTCAGATGCTGATGTCAGGTTGCAACCTGTAATAATGCTGTTGATAATGAAAGCAAGGGTCACTTCTGCGAAGGGAAGAAATTTAGATGCAGGTTTCTTTGGGGGTTGATGCAAGGGTTGGCATGAAAGACTCTTGTGCCCTATTGGGGAGAGTAGATTTGTACTTGTCAACAAATGCCCTGTCTATAAAAGACCATGGAGTTGCAGAACAGAATCTGAAAAGGGGCAGGGCTACTACAGAGAGAAGAGCAGCGCTCTTTACTGCTTTTATTTAGCCAAGACTACAGTTTGACAAGCATTTGGTGAGTCCTACATTGGCACAGACTAAACAAACTCATGATGATGATAATGAGACCCTGGAAGAAGGAAGATTAAGATATAATTTTCTCTGAATAACAATTTACAAGGAACAAAAACTCAGTTCACTGGAATTACTGTTTCTTTTCCTTTGAATTTTAGTTTTTAATTACTGAAGGTATAGAACATCCCTGTGTTGTTTTTTTATCAATTAGGAATTAAATGCAAATTGTGAAAGATACAAATATTTGACACAGGGAATCCAGCATTCACGATGTTTGCAACAAATAATATTTGCATGCAAATTTAGGTGTAATAGTTAAGTTTTTACAGGATTTCACTACCACTCTAGTCTGGAAACTCGCAATATCGAAGTATTTTAATGCCTGGGATGATAGTTAAAATAACAAAGCTCATTCTAATTTTTAATACAACAAATGTTGCCTCAAAAGTCTGTATCAAGAGCTAGGTATATAGCCAAGTCATAGATTGCAAAAAAATTATTCAAACTAATAAAGGAATGGTTCAGGTCCTAAATATACTAGTGCCTGTTAAAGTTTGGGTTAGGGGTGGGGTTGATTTTAAACACACATTTAGAAATGGGTAAATTTGATATAGCACTGGTCAACACATGGTTATTGAACAGGCTGGAAATTTGCAAAGATAAGTGCAGATTCACACGAAGGACTTCAAAGTAACGCTCCTACACCATTGATTTTCATGTTGGTCATACACCTGTAGTGTTCCTACTCAGTGGCTGTTTGTCTTGTCTAGGTAACTTCTCTGACATTTTCCCAGTTAAAGTCAATCCAATTGCTTCTTCTCTAATTGTTCCATGGAAACATTTTGTTCTAAATTCTAGTTTTTCATGTGTATCGATCTGTTTCCTTCATAGATGCTAAGTTCTAAAGGCAGGAAGTGTTACTCCGATTTGCATCACATAACTAGCATATGCCATATGTATAATGGGCCCTAGATAAACATTTGTTGAATGAATGAACATAAAGAAAAATGACACAACTAATCAACTGGATGGAAATCACATTAATACCACTCAAGGCCAGAATGGGAAATAATTCTCTTGTCATCTGCTCATGATATTTAGTGTGCCCCTATGTATTGATGGTATTATACTGAATTACTGAGTTTAACTAGAATATTAATTCCATCCTAATTTGTAAAATGTGTTAAGAGATACCTTAATTCCTAATTGGAATTGTATTACTCTAGTGTTTTATTAAGAAGCATGTTGGAGCCACATCTCCATTTATAGGGTAGAACTTCATCGTCTGGTAAGTAGACTTGTTCAGTGAGCTCCCACTCCCTGGAGAGACAGTGAACATAGGTGGTCACCCTGGTATGGATGCAGGACACTTTATAAATGAAGGTTTTATAAGGGCAGCATGAAGGGAGGTGCCAGAAATCTTCAGAGTATTAACTACTGAAAAGTTGGGACATAGTTCTCCTGTTGCATAATAAAGCCTCGAAGCTTGGTGGACTTTACTCTGAAATTGATAGTCAAATAAATTTTGTAAGTTGAAAAAAACAACAATCAATATGGGTGGGAAATTTCCTTTAGAGACAATTGCACTAGTTCTTGGTCAGGTGGGTAAATTCATCTCTTGCTTTGAAGTACTTTAAGCACAAAAGAGAATCTGAAAAGGAAAAAAGTAATTTAATTTGTATTCCTTCCCATCCAAACATTCCTACATCACTAATTCTGCCACGTCCTCTTTCTGTCACCTCCAGCATGACAGGAAAGCTCTAGAAGGGAGAATGCAGTTACTTCCCCAGATCCCTCAGCTTTTACCTCCTCTGAACTGCACTCCTGGCTGGCATGCAAAACTCCAGGTCACTTGAAGCTCTCCTTTGTCATCCTGAGTTATGCTTTACTGTTTGTTCCTCTGGCAAACTCTGTGATATAAGGGGAGCTGACATTGACTGAGTTGCCATGAATCAGAGTGTGACCTAATACAGTACCTATTGTGAACTCTCCCAACATTGCCAGTCACCCAGTCACCCTGCCCAGAGTGGAGCTCAGGTTTGTCCCCTGCCATCTGGCTCACGAGTGAGCTGTCTTCATGTGAGTTAAGGATACACACCATACTTTCCAAGGCCTTGCTCCTGCTTCTAGCCTAAGTAGAGGCTCCACCTCTGCAGCTTCTCCCATTCTTTCTGTTTGTCTCCCTTCTCAGACTCGGTGACGATCCATTAACTATGCAGTTTTGGGTATGCTCATTCATTATTGCTCTGCTTATCAACCTTTGACTGCTTCTCTTGTCGCTCTCCAGATCCAGGCAACTAACCTTATGTACTATCTGAAGGAGATACTCCTTTTCAAAACTGTGTTGAGTGCATTAAAAATTCAATCTCTCCAACCTTATCTAGGTCTTCTTAATATTTACTAGACTGTTTACCCAGTCCATTGGAGACCCTCTTTCCTCTCCCTTATGTACCCTGCATTCTTTAAGTCTATTCTCTTCGCTTATATCATGTAAAGAGGTTAAACCATTGTGTGTGTGTGTTATCTATTTTCTCTTCCTTTTAACCTCATATTTCTGCCTCTACATTCTTTCTTTTATTAGATATTTTTTAAATTTACATTTAAAATGCTATCCTGAAAGTTCCCTATACCGCCCCCCCGCCTTACTCCCCTACCTACCCACTCCCACTTCATGGCCCTGGCGTTCCCCTGTACTGGGGCATATAAAGTTTGTAAGACCAAGGGCCTCTCTTTCCAATGATGGCCGACTAGGTCATCTTTTGCTACATATGCAGCTAGAGACACGAGCTCTGGGGGTACTGGTTAGTTCATATTGCTGTTCCTCTTTTAGTGTTGCAGGCCCCTTCAGCTCCTGGGGTACTTTCTCTAGCTTCTCCATTGGGGGCCCTGTATTACATCCTATAGATGACTGTGAGCATCTACTTCTCTATTTGCCAGGCACTGGCATAGCCTCATAGGAGACAGTTATATCAGTGTCCCTTCAGCAAACTCTTGCTGTCCTATGCAATAATGTCTGGGTTTGGTACATTTACACAAAGGAGTATTACTCTGATATTAAAAACAATGAATTTATGAAATTCTTGGGCAAGTGGAAGAATCTGGAGGATATCATCCTTAGTGAGGTAACCCAATAACGAAAGAAGTCACTAGATATGCATTCCCTGATAAGTGGATATTAGCACAGAATCTTAGAATACCCAAGATACAATCTGCAAAACACAAGAAAATCAAGAAGAAGAAAGACCAGCGTGTGGATACGTCATTCCTCCTTACAATAGGGAACAAAATACCCATGAAAGGAGTTTCAGAGACAAAGTTTGGAGCTAAGATGAAAGGATGGACTATCCAGAGACTACCCCACCTCGGGGATCCATCCCATAATCAGTCACATTCTCTCTTTTTATACAATGTCTCAGGTGAGAAAGTTTCTTTAGTTTTGAAGTTGGCTTCTCCCAATGCACCTTTCCCTTTCCTCTATGTGTACCTATTTAGAAGTTGACAGGCAGTAGCTTTGCTTTGATGCCTTGATTTCCCATTTTGCAGGTGTTTATTTCTTACTAATTCCTCACTTGCATGGGTACGCATACCCAGATACAGGGATCTTTCCGAGAAGATCTGTGGGGCAGTGGGCCATGCAACCAGACAGAAATCTTGGTAAGGTCAAGCAGATTCAGAAATTATCCAGCAATTCTCATAATTGAGAACAGTAGGTATTTCATTCTACTCCCAACCAGGTTCTTGTCCTGGATCACATGACCATGACACCCTATGATGAGGACTGGGACAATCAGTCACATATGGTCAACACCTGAAACACCTCCACAGGCAGACCAAGCCAGTAGAAAGCATCTGCCTTTAGACCCCCAACCCACCCCAAAATGTATATAAGAACCTATCCACAAGGAATAAAGTGCACAAGTTTTTTTCACCAAAGATCATCTGAGAGTGTCTGTTTAATTGAGCTGTAACACCCTAAGGAAGAATATTCTCTCCTGAAGCTTTTGTCAATGGAAGCTGCTTAGCCTACCATAGCTACTTCCTGCTTGGTGGCCCTGACCTTGGCTCCTTGCTGCCCATTGTTTCCTGGCACCTGCCACTGACTTGCTCAGGCTTCTCATTGGAGAGCTACAACTCTTCGGCTGCTCAGGCTGTGCTAGAGTCTCACAGAGCCCCTCAGATAGCACAAAGACCAGCAAAGTCACTAAGCCTCAGTTGCCCAGGGCATGGCTCACTACCAAGTCCACACAACTGACTTATGTTGATCACAGCCTGCTTACAACCGTTTACTTTCAGGTATGGAAAGTTTTCTCTGCTTCATTAGGAGTTGGGGAGAAACACCCCATAATTATGTGGTAGACTCTATTCAGTGGGTTGCCATCTAGGAGTTCAGAAGTAGGTTCATTTTCCTCTATCAATTGAAGAATTAAAGGGTGGAAAGAAGTGTTTCTGGAAATCTTGGGGAGTGTCACAGCAGAGACATTTTGTGATACCTGGGAAATTGGCTCTCATTTTGGTGTTGTTAGTCTCATTAACAAAAGAGTTTAAGAACAGACACAAAACAGAAGCTCAAGGACAAAGAACAGAGTCAAATGGAAGCGTGGGGACAATTTATTAGAATTTAAAAGTAAAACCCCAAGGCCTGGAAAGCTGTAATTCTCTAAGCTGCCTGGAAGGCAGGAGGAGAATGGAGAAGAGAAGGAACAGAAACCATGCTGCTTGAGATAAAGCAGCTTGGAGGTCAGCCACCTGGCAGCAGGCAGGCGTTTGATAGGAAGGAGAACTTTAGAAAAAGAGTTCATTTGAGAGTTTAAGAGCATTCTTAGTTTCTGGAATCATCCAACAGAAAAACAAGAGTAGAAAAAGAAATAGTTATACCATTTGAATCAGGTCTAATAAAGGTGGCCAGTCAGAGTTGAACCTCACAGAGGTTTGTAGGGACAGCACAAGGAGACAGGAATCCTGGGCAGGAAAGACATAGAGGTGAACTTACTTTTATAGGGGTGATTCCTTAGCCAAATACCTGACTGCTGTACTGGATTAACCTGTAGGGAGGCAGAGACAGGCACATGTCTATAGGTACATTCTAATTGTTACAAAGTTAGTGTGCCACCATACACCATGTAGAAGAAGATGACCATCTTGGATTCTTCACGAGGTTCCTTCCCTGTCATATGACTTGGTCTTGATTTTATGTTATATAACTCATCACAAGGATCATGCACCCATATTTTAGCAAAAATGCACAACTCACATGGGAACAACAGCCATATCAGGAGTCCCTTCATGGTCGTGCCGCAGTTACACAGATTGGCTTCAGTTGCACGTCTTGTCACTTATTGCACAGGCCATGAAGCCCCTTCCACCCACTCATCCTCAGTTCTGTTGGTATCTTTTCAGGAACCAAGTGACATTTTACTGGAAAGATGTAAAGAAACATCTATTGATCCCAGACAAGCCATTAACTGTAGACAAAAGAAGCAATTTTACCCAAGTGCAGTTTAGCAAGCCAGTAAGTTTACTGGGATTCCTTATAAGGACCTGGTTCAGTGACTATTTGCAGGAGGATGGGTGATTTAAAGCTAAGTCACAGGCAACCTTACCCCATCCTGTATGATGACACCTGGAATCTGAATCCTTGGAGAGTCTTGAACAACTTGTAGGTGCCTCAGATAGCTAGAGCATCTCCTTTTTCCAGGAACTGTCTACTGTTTTTATAGTTCTGGGAAGGGCCTTGTGAATATTGCAACTTCCAGAGCTTGGTAAATTTCATTAGCTTCCCCAGTCTTATGAGGCTGCTTGTAGCCTGGTGGAGGTAAAGTTTCAAGTTAGTGGACACATAAAACAGTGAGGCTCTAACTGAGTCCTACAGTGTTTGGTTCCCTGTATTTTTCCACTGTTTTAGTATCCCGGATCTGAGCACTTTCTAGTTGGATTTCATCAGCAAACGTAGATTTATCTTTCTGGAATGAAGGACGGGGTGGCAGCTTCTCAGCTGGTGCAGAGGGAGCTAGCATTAGGTATTCAACCTTCACCCAGTCTGGCTGAGAGTTGGTCAGCCTGGCTTCATGCTCTGCTGCGCTGGTTTTGTTCACCTGGGTGCCAGTGTTCTGGAGTTCTGTGCCAGCATCAGCTTGCCTTTGCTTGTTCCCTTTGCAGGAAGTTTGGTTTCAATTATTCTTACCCAAGAGAGTCATGATCCACCTGTCTGCTTTAATTCTTCCAAAGCTTCATTGACGTTTCCCACCCTCAATTATTCCAGCTTCTAGCCTCTTTGTCTTATGGGTTTACTACTTTAAATATTTGAGAAATTTTGGGGGTGTTTTGAGGGCATAGGGATAAGTACATATGTTAAATCTGTCTCATATAACTGTAGTTTATTCATTATTTTTACATGTTAAAAACCCCACAAATTCTTTCTATTTTGAAATAAAGAATCGAATCTTTCAAAATTTTATAATCTTTTGTTCTTTCAGGTTTAGGAAGAAAGGTTGCTTACTTTCAGTGTTGATAGCTGAAGTTTAAAAGAACATGTACCAAGAAATTATTTCTCATTTGTGCCTACTGCTGAGAGCATGGCACCAAAGAGACACTAGGCTCACTTTCTCTTCCTTTGTACACTGCTAGCATGTTCCCTTCTTCCCATTTCCCCTCTCTTAGCCTCCTTAAAGTCTTGGGCCAACAAATGAGTGGTAACACAAAGTGATTATCTCCAGATTCCAGTGTGTATGTGAACAACAGCTTCTTTATCCACTCCTCTTTCATGGATGCTTAAGTTGGTGCCAATACTTACCATTTGTGAAAGTGGTGCTGTAACCTGATTGATATGCAGTCAAACGATGTGCAGGGTCTCAGTATTGTGCTGACTTGGCATCCTTTGGATACATGCTCAGGAATGGAATAACTGGGACATATGGCAGGCAGGGTTATCTTTAAGAATCTCTATATTGGTTTCCATACTGGTTGGGGTCTTACATCTCACCAGCAACATAAAAGATTTCTCTTTTGTCCACACAGAAAAACAGGTTTTGGAGTGGTTTAATGTTTTACAAAATTGGAGTAATCAGTTTAAAGGGGAACAAATTAATCCTCAAGTCTACAGCTTTCACTGGTGAATACATCAAGGTCAGGGATCACTCTAACAATTTAAACGTTTTAACACATATGATGACAAGTGACAAAAATTCAGTGTGTTGTGAATTCCTTAAAAATACCCTGGTAACTATGATTGTAGCTAGCATGCTAACATTTGATGAGTTGATGATCAGGGCTGGTCACTGACTTAGACCCACAACTTCTCACTGATTTTTCTACAGTAAAAAGGGAAGTTCTGACATAAAATTATTACTATTTTTAAATCAAGTCTTTAAAACTGCAGAAACACCAAAGCACATGTTTGCTAATTGCCAGTCCGACAAAAACCTATGCTAATACTTGTGCATGTGTGTGTGGGTGATTAATTCATAAGTGAAATTTTATACAGAGTTCTACTTTCTTAGGTTTCAAGTCCTCTTTTCATTGAGTAAAATTATATATTATCATCCCAATTAAAGGAAGTCACACATCTTTATTAAAATATATCTCTCCTTTCAATATTGCTTCATAGTAACTATTAATATGCAATAGGTGACACAAGCTATACAAAAATTAATTCTAGCCATAGGAAAAAAGTCTTGGATGGCAAATGGTGCTTCCATTCCTTCCACCCTGACAATGGTCCTGTCTTTGTCAATTCACTTCATCTCTCTGAATTTATATTATTTATCTGAAAACGGGGGGGGGTTCAGTTAGATGTCTAAAATACCCCCTCCTCTATGAATCAATAAAATTGTAAATAGTGTTGACTCTTGCTCTCCGTCTGCAAAATTAGAGTGGAAACTCAGGCACAGAAGTTAAAATGGAGTCCCCCTTTATGTCTTCAGACCGGGATCTTCTATCAGCCCTGGAATTGTTTCTTGTATAGCTTGGTGCATGAGTGGGTGGGGCATAAAGAACACTCGGCACAAGTTCAAGTCCCACACAACTCACAGGAAGCAGTTCAAGCATTATTTTCTTTTATGACCTCATAGAGTCTATTCAAGCACATATTGAGATGACTGGAGAACCTGGAGAGAAAACAATGAATCACAGATGAGGATGAGTCGCAAAGAGAATCCTATAGAAACACTCATCACTACTGGGATTTGTCATCTGGCTTTGGGTGGATGGTAGGTTTTTAGTCCATTTGAGTAATGCAGTTCTGATTCAGCTTCCTCTCCACCTATGCTGAGAATAAGATTCAGGTCTCTCTGATAGAGCAAGGACATCAACAAGTAGTTTCTATCTTTTTCTCTTTCTCTACCATACTCAGGTCAATCTGTCAACTACCCATGAAGCCAGGATCAGCACTTGAGTGTGGAAGGGTGGAGCAATTCTGGAATCTTTGATGTTCTGTTCAAATGTTTTTTGTTTTTGTTTTTTTTCCTCTGAGTGATTGTCATTCAGTCCTAGGATTCAAGAGGAAAAAATTGAGGACAATCTAGGTCTCTTTCAAAAAATTCTCTGGTTCAAAATTATCTATCTTTTCCCTTTATCTCCCCTGGATTTAAAAAAAAAATAACTATTTTTATTCTATTTTTTTTTTTTTGAGACAGGGTTTCTGTGTGTGCCTTGGCTGTCCTGGAACTCATTTTGTAGACCAGGCTGGCCTTGAACTCAGAAATCCGCCTGCCTCTGCCTCCCAAGTGCTGTGTGTCTGTATGTGCTTATGTACGTGTGTGTAAGTGCCTGCGGAGGCAAGAAGAGGGTGTTGGATCTCTAAGAGCTGTAGTAATAGGGACTTGTAAGCTCTCCAAAGTTGGTTCTGGGAACTGAACATGGGTCCTCGGCAAGAGCACTATGTACCCTTAATCAATGAGCCTTCTTCCCAGACTCATCCTCTCTGCAATTCTTTTGTAGAGTTCCTAGTTCCTGTTACCTGATCAGTATCCTGCTGCTTTCTCATGCCAAGTGACCCACAAAAGAAATACTTGTTCATGTCCTATGAGTTTGCTTTTGACAAATAATAATTCTTCCCATTTTACGTGTATACAGTTCCCTGCTTGGTATATGCTTATGTCTCAAATACTAGTCATTTTTTTGTGTCAAGTACATTTAGAGTTGGATCTTTTAGGAGTTAAAATTATCTTTAAAACATCGTTGTTTTAGTCAGCATTTGATATAGTGAATGCTGGTCATTTTTAAAACAAATTAGCAACTGATTTATACAATTGATGGTGGTCACTAAATTAGAAATGGAGTTTAGTGTGTGTGTGTGTTTGCATGTGTCTTCATGTGTGTGTCATGCACATATATGCAATTGTGTGTGTAAACCAGAGTTTAATGCTAGTTGTCTTTTTCTCAGTTGTTCTGCATAACAGGGTCTCTCAAAGAATCAGGAATTTATTGATTGGCTGGACTGCCTCCCAGCAAGTCCTTCAGATTCTCTCGTCTACCACCTCTCCAGCATTGTGATTACAAGCGCATGCAGACACACCTGGCATCGTATGAGGCTGCTGGGTCCTCATACGTGTGAGCGCGGGGCTTCATTCTCAGATAGCAAGCACTTCAGTAACAAAGCAGCCACCTCTCTAGTTCCTGGTTGGGTTAATTGTCCATTATTTAATTTCCATCTCTTCCTTCAAATTGATTTTATGTATTTCAGTAAGCAGACTCTTCCAACTGGTAGATTACTAGGAAATGAGGCAGCTAGGAAAAGGAGCCATTTCTTTAAGAGTTCTTTTCCAATGGATGACTCTGTGAACACATCATATAACCATGGTTATTAATCCTGGCAATGACAATTCTGAGGTTTCACAGCAGTTCTATGGACCCAGAGTGTCATTATTATTTAAATAATTGTTAATAGCTCATAGGTTGATTTTTGAGATCAACTTTGTCTGGCAATTCCCTCCCTCCCTCCCTTCCTTCCTTCCTTCCTTCCTTCCTTCCTTCCTTCCTTCCTTCCTTCCTTCCTTCCTTCCTTCCTTCCTCCTTTCCTTTCCTTTTTTCCTTCTTTCACTTGTGCTTTATTTCTCAGCCAAAGGAATCAAACCTAGAGCAAACACATGCTTGGTAAGTGCTCAACCATTGAACTATGTTTTTAGTTTGGGTACAATTTGTTGCTTTTTTAATTTTATTTTTCTTTGACACAGGGTTTCTCTGTGTAGCCCTGGCTATCCTGGAACACACTCTGAAGACCAGGCTGGTCTCAAACTCAGACTTTCACCTGCTCTGCCTACCGAGTGCTGGGATTAAAGACATGAGCCATCACCTCCAGGCTTTAAGAAAAAATCTTCGCAGGCAAACTGTTCCATATCATATGTGTGTCTCAAAGGCACACAAATGAATTTTGGAGTCCAGCTCTTTCAAATCCATTCTTACCTAGAATATGATCAACATGCCATATCTCTTAAACCATCCTCTTTGCACTCATGGACTAAAACATACATATAACAGAATATAATCACAGCTTCGTTAGAAATCACTCAATTTATCTTAACTTTTGGTAGAGATAACATTAGTTAGCTGTCTGAGAGAAAAATGAAACAAGAAATAAAAGGTACAAGAGATAGGATATTTGAGATATTTTTTCTTTTTTATACAAGAAATATAAATGGCAGGAATGAAGATTATTAAGACAAGAAAGTTGGCCTGAAGTTGATATGTACAGAATTACACTCAATTTAAATCCCTGAAATTTAAATTATTTTCTATTTTAAGTGTATTTTAATTTCCTGTGCCAGGGCATTTGAGGAACCAATCACAACAGAGAGAGAGAGAGAGAGAGAGAGAGAGAGAGAGAGAGAGAGAGAGAGAGAGAGATTATTAAGTAATGAAAATCTATTTTTACTACTTTAAAAGCCAGAGGTAAATAGCAGAGTTTTCCTTATGAATAAATTATATACCCTGCTATAGGAAAGAATAAAAGAAAACTTTGCTTTAATCTGCATCAAGTATTTTACAAGTTGAAAAAAAAAACCCAGGATCTCAGTTAATGTGTTAATTGACAAAAGTAGAATCAGCTGATTATTGTTTTCGGCCAAACATATATCCCAAATTTGTGCAAATAGATATAAATGGCTACAACCTTGTAGCTTATTTACACTTATACTGCTGGGATAAAATTTTAATTGTCATATGGTATCCTGGGTTTTAGTAAATAACTGGAACCTGTTTAATTTGTATCTGTAGTTACATTGAGCACATCCTGATGTTCCATTATCCATAATTACTAACACAATCTATGGTTTCTTTACACTTTTAAAGTTCAAATCAAATTATGCCTCTGACAAAGCCAGGATAGACACCTAGCATGTCATCTACCTTTATGTTAATTTTCTTTATACCATTTATTTTCTTGTATATTTTATTTACCTGGCATAGCTGACTATTTCTATGTGTTGGGCTATGCCAATGCCATCAGTATGAACATGTTCTCCTTTAAACTATATTGGAGTCAAAATTAAACAGAGTGACAATTACATATATAGAAATATAGGGGTTTTTTTGTTTTTGTTTTTGTTTTTGTTTTTGGTTTTTTTTTTTTTGGTTTTTTTCGAGACAGGGTTTCTCTGTACAGCCCTGGCTGTCCTGGAACTCACTTGGTAGACCAGGCTGGCCTTGAACTCAGAAATCCGCCTGCATCCTGAGTGCTGGGATTAAAGGTGTGTACCACCACGCCCGGCTTGTTTTCTTGATATATGTAATAATAACTGAAACACAATATTTGTATGCCAATAGCAAGATAATGCAAAATTTAAAATTCTTTTGTTTAGATTTATTTTATTTTATACATACGAATGTTTTGTCTGCATGTCTGTATGTATACCATGGTATATGGGTCATGGTACCCCATGAGTCCAGAAAGAGATCAGATCTTCTATAATTGGCGCTGTGAATAATTGTAAGCCATCATGTGAGTGATGGAAATGGAACCCAGGTCCTATGTAAGAACAACAGGTGCTCTAAACTGCTGAGCCATTTCCCAAGGACCTGCAAGTTGTTTTTAAAATGCCAATGATTAGAAAATTGATAATTCAATCTTACTTTCTGAAAAATTAAGACTTGTGGAACTCGGCATATTTGTGGAATGTAAATATATTCTCACTCACAGCTAAAATCAGGATAACAGGCTTGTCTATAGCTATCAGGAGTAGAACAATTACTAGAATGCAGAAATTAATTTATAAGCTTAATTTCTGCCTTTGCTGATTGCTTTTCTCTCTTTAGTATAAGATTAAATCTTAAATAGATAATTAATATTAATTAAATTCACCTGGTTTTAAAGACTAATGTTTAGGAGGAAATGGAGATAAAATTAAGCTTACTTAGATTTTTGTATAGTAGAACTGTTCAGTTTGTGTTTCTGTGATAAATACCATAACTGAAGGAAAATTGGGCAGGAGATGAATTAAGTTACAGGCTCCAGTAGTTAAGGCAGAAACATAAGACAAGAGCTTGAAGCAGAAGTCATGGAAGAACACTGCTGACTGACTTGCTCATCTTGCTCTCTTGTATAACACAAGACCATCTACCTAAGGAAGGCACTGCCCTTAGTGGACTGGGCCCTCCTACATCAACCAGTCATTAAGAAAGTGCTTCAAGGGCTGGAGAGATGGCTCAGCTGTTAAAGGCAAGGCTCACAACCAAAAATATAAGAAAGTGCTTCACAGGCATGCCCAATGGACCAATCTGATTCAGACAAGTCTGCAGTTGATGTGCACTCTTTCCAGGTGAATCTAGGTCCTATCAAGTTGATAGCTGAAGCTGACCACCCTGCTGTGAGGGTTGTCTGTTTGCCTTCAGGTGAAGTGTGCTGCTTTGTTTTAACTGCAGCTTGTTTTATGTTCATTTATTGATGCTGATGCTGAGACAGTATGATGAAAGCACTTGGGAGCGATGAAGTACACAGAAAATGCTCAAATTCTTCTTTCATACATCCCACTAATGTGGAGGATTAAGGCTTTGAGGTGATACTCAGAAACAATAGTTTAATTTTGGCATATATTGTAAGATAGTTTAAATACATAGTCCCCAGATCATTAGCACACACAAGGGGTTCTCTATGAAAATAGCTCTCAATTCAATTTTCCTTAAAAGTATTTTATTTCATTGTTTTATTAATAATTATAGCATCATTTTGGAGCAATGATATAATTTACTCTTGTACACCTAACTATAGTCTTGCTTCCTATCGTGTGTATGCATCTTGTGTTTATAATACTTTTTACACATGTATGTCAGTGACAACATGTAGGACCATACAATATTTTATATGTAAAATTGTATGTACACATTTTGTATGTGTTTTTTAATGTAGCCTTATTTGTTTTTGTCAGTTGTATAAGTGGAGCACCTACAAGCATGCGTGGATATAGGATGAATTGTCTGTAACTCTCAAGGCTTTAAAACATTAATTTTTATGCTTATGCAATTTTCACTGTTTTACAGATAAAAATCAAATGATCACAGAAACAATCTGAATACAAATATATATATATATATATATATATATATATATATATATATATATATATATATATACTCATACACAGTTGAGTATTCATTATAATAATCCTGCCATTAAAAAAAGTCAAGGAAGTTTAGATGGTGGATAAGAAGCCCAAAACAGTGATAAACATTTGTTTTTCTAGTTGGACATCTATGTTTTCTGGCACCAGAGCAAAGGGGATAAGGGGCAGGTCTGAAGAAAGAAAAGTGAGTGACAAACATGGACCCTCTCTGGGGCTCTTCAGCAAATTCAGTAAGTGTCTCCTGCTATTCCATGCAATAAACCCCTAACAGACCTGTTACTGTTGGAGTTTGGTATTTACTGAAGCAAAACAAAGAAATTTGGGATGGCCCAGCGTATAAAAAGCCCCAGTTATTCCATTAAGAGAAGCAGTAACCTTTACAAGAAACTGTGATCATTTAGAAACTGACATTTGATTTCCCATGTGCTCAGCCTCCACTATAATTTGCTTCCTCTAAACAGGCAGTGCACGGTGTTCAACTTAAGGTTCAGCACTGAACAAAGAGCCTGCCCCAGACAGTGCATTTCACAAGCTGGCAGGCAGGGAGCTTAATTGGAGGGAAAAATTATTAGGAAAAAGATTGGAAACTATTTTTATGAATAGAGCACAGAGAAAAGCAATGTTCACAAAAAGAAAACCTATTGGTGTGGCCTTCCGGAAGCCCCCAGGGGATGTTGTTCAAATCTCTGTGCTGGAAAACAGTGCCAAGGGTCATCTACACCATAGAAGGTGAACTCGCCATCCCCAGACTTTGCCATTACTTATGTATGACTTTGTCTGTAGTATAATTGAAATCTCTCTATTTTTTATAGATTTATAGAAATTTTGATAGATGCTATATAAACAGGGATTCTTCTTCCTATATCTTCGTCCATCAGCTTTGGAAGACATTGCTATTCCCACTTATACACAAATGACTCCTGGGCCAGTCACTGAGGCCACTCCATCACTGTGACTCTGAGTCCCTTGTCTAGGGCATTCTCTATGGAAACACTGAAGTCTACCTACAACATTTCCTACATTAAACCAACACCAATGCTTTTTTTAAAAAAATCATCTCCCTTTATTTCCAATGTGAGTTAGATCTGGTCTTTCTTGCTTAGCATAATTTCTTCAAACAGTTGACTGTAGGATCTCCCTTCTTATCCTTTTGGATGCTAGAGTAGCTCCCAGGAAGGATATGGGACAGGGTTCTATATTCAGAGCTGGCTCCTTGAGCCTGATGTGTGTGTGTGTGTGTGTGTGTGTGTGTGTGTGTGTGTGTGTCTGTGTGTGTGTGTGTCTGTGTGTCTGTGTGTGATGACCGGTAGTGTCCATGATGGCTTGTGATTTTTATCCTCAGTGATTTGTGAGTAAAGTATCTCTGTTCTGGGGTAGAAAAAAATGCAATGACAAGATGCCAACTGAGAATGGAAGGGCAGGTCTCTATCACAATACCTCAGCCAATCTGGTTATGGTCATAGAAGAGACAAAAAAATGAGGCAGGAGTGTTTGTGTGTGTGTGTGTGTGTGTGTGTGTGTGAACACCGTCATAGGGGCAGGGGGAAGAGATAGAGGGTTAGTTGAAGAAAAATGGGAAGGGGGAATAACATTTGGAATGTCAATAAACAAAATAAACCATAAAAATGAAAAAAAAGTGGTAAGATTGAATTTGCAGACTTCTTGACACCAGTGGAAATCTGGCAAGCCATCAAGCCACCATCAGTTGTTAAAAAGTAAATCCACAAGGCACGCATATGAACACATTTTTTTTTTTTTTTTTTTTTTTTTTTTTTTTTTTTTTTTTTNCCACATCCACGCCAGCATCTGTTGTCACCTGAATTTTTGATCTTAGCCATTCTTACTGGTGTGAGGTGGAATCTCAGGGTTGTTTTGATCTGCATTTCCCTGATGATTAAGGATGTTGAGCATTTTTTCAAGTGCTTCTCAGCCATTCGATATTCCTCAGTTGAGAATTCTTTGTTTAACTCTGTGCCCCACTTTTTGAACACATTTAAAATATAAATTTTGTCTTCTGGCAAGTGGCTGCATGGGGGATTTGCCCAAATCATGGAGCCCCGAGACTCACTGTGCTTTGTTTTCTATGCACAAACTCACATTGTTGACACACTTCTGTTAGCAAGAACAGTTAGCAAGAAGTGAAAATATAGAAACCAAGAAGCAAAGTGAGTACATTTAGGGATTTTCTTGGCTCCTGGAACTGTGGACTAGGTGACTGATGGATTCGGTCTTGGTTCTGGTTTTGGCCAGTGTTGGGGCTTATATGCTGTTTTAAGGTCAAAAATGGTACCTCCAATACGCATCAGTTAGGCTAAGGTCTGGGGGCCTCTTATCTAGTTCCAAAGCCAAGCTTATAAGTCAGTTGGCAGCACCTTAAGTACAATATTTTGCAACAAATATGATATAGTAAGTAGCTTCCTAAACAATGGATGTTTTTTATTAGATATTTTTCTTTATTTACATTTCAAATGCTACCCCGAAAGTTCCCTATACCCTCCACCAACCCTGCTCCCCTACCCACCCAATCCCACTTCTTGGCCCTGGTGTTCCCAACTATTGGGGCATATAAAGTTTGCAAGACCAAAGGGCCTCTCTTCCCAATGATGGCCGATTAGGCCATCTTCTGCTACATATGCAGCTAGAGTCATGAACTCTGGGGGTACTGGTTAGTTCATATTGTTGTTCCTCCTATAGGGTTGCAGACCTCTTTAGCTCCTTGGGTACTTTCTCTAGCTCCTTCATTGGGGGCCCTGTGTTCCATCCAATAGATGACTATGAGCATCCACTTCTGTATTTGCCAGGCACTGGCATAGCCTCATATGAGACAGCTATATCCGAGTCCTTTCAGCAAAATCTTGCTGGCATATGCAGTAGTGTCTAGGTTTGGTGGCTGATTATGGGATGGATCCCCAGGTGGGGTAGTCTCTGGATGGTCCATCCTTTCGTCTTCGCTCCAAACTTTGTCTCTGTAACTCCTTTCATGGGTATTTTGTTCCCTCTTCTAAGGAGGAATGAAGTATCCAAACATTGGTCTTCCATCTTCTTGATTTTCTTGTGTTTTGCAAATTGAATCTTGGGTATTCTAAGTTTCTGGGCTAATATTCACTTATCAGTGAGTGCATATCAAGTGACTTCTTTTGTGATTGGGTAATCGCAATAAGGATGATATCCTCCAGATACATCCATTAGCCCAAGAATTTCATAAATTCATTGTTTTTAATAGCTGAGTAATACTCCATTGTGTAAATGTCCATATTTTCTGTATCCATTCCTCTGTTGAGGGACATCTGGGTCCTTTCCAGCCTCTGGCTATTATAAATAAGGCTGCTATGAACATAGTGGAGTATGTGTTGTTATTACCAGTTGGAACATCTTCTGGGTATATGCCCAGGAGGTATTGCTGAATCTTCCTGTAGTAATATGTCCTGTTTTCTAAGGAGCTGCGAGACTGATTTCCAGGGTGGTTGTACAAGCTTGCAATCCCACCATCAATGGAGGAGTGTTTCTCTGTCTCCACATCCTTGCCAGCATCTGCAGTCACCTGAATTTTTGATCTTAGCCATTCTGACTGGAGTGAGGTGGAATCTCAAAGTTGTTAGGATCTCTTTGTGTTTTGCTTTTTTTTTTTTTTTGATTGTTGTGCCCATGTTCTCTATGGAATCTTGTGCACCTGAGATTCTCTCTTCCATCTCTTCCATTCTGTTGCTGATGCTTGCAATTATGGCTCCTGATTTCTTTTCTAGGGTTTCTATTTCCAGAGTTGTCTCACTTTGGGTTTTCTTTATTTTTCCTACTTCCCTTTGTTTGTCTCGATGGTTTTGTTCAATTTCATCACCTGTTTGGTTGTGTTTTTCTGTAATTCTTTAAGGACTTCTACTTCTTTAGCAGTGTTCTCCTGTATTTTTAAAGTGAGTTATTAATGCCCTTCTTAAAGTCCTCTGTCAGCATCATGAGAAATGATTTTAAATCTGAGTCTTGCTTTTCGGGTGTGTTGGGGTATCCAGTACTGGCTGAGCTGGGAGTGCTGGGTTCTGATGATGGTGAGTGGTCTTGGTTTCTGTTAGTAAGATTCTTACATTTGCCTTTTGTCATCTGGTAATCTCTGACATTAGTTGTTATAGTTGTCTCTGGTTGGAGCTTGTTCCTCCTGTGATTCTGTTAGCCTCTGTCAACAGTCCTGGGAGTTGAGCTCTCTCCTGAGTCTCAGTAGTCAGAGTACTCTCTGCAGGCAAGTTCTCCTCTTGCAGGGAAGGTGCACAGAGGTCTGGCATTCAGACCTGCCTCCTGGCTGAATATGAATGCCCGAAACAGGCCCTGATCAGAAGATGTGTTGCCTTTGCAGTCTGTGAGATGACCTGTGCAGACTGGTCGCCAAGGGACCAGAGACACAAGATGGTTCCCTCATAGGCTCTGGAAGTCAGAGTCCTCCCAGGTGGTCACCTCTCCTCTGGTGGGGAAGGTGCCTGGATGTCTGGAGCCCGAAACAGGGGTCTGTCTCAGAAGCTGTGTTGTTTCTGTAGTCCCCACTCTCACCTGCGCAGACTGTTCTCTGAGGGACTTGGGGCACAAGGTGGCTCCCTCACCATGAAAAGCTTTCCTAAATTAAAAGAAGAAGGAGGAGGAGGAAGAGGAAGAGAAAGAGAAGGAGAAGAAGAGGAGGAGGATAAGAAGAAAGAGAAGGAGAAGGACAAGAAGAGAAGGGAGGAGGAGGAGAGGAGGAGGAGGAGAAGAGGTGGAGGAGGAGAAGAAGAATTGGAGGAGGAAGAGAAAGAGGAGAGGAGGAGGAAGGGAGGAGGAGGAGAAGAGGTGGAGGAGGAGGAGAAGAGGAGGAGGAGGAAGAGGAGGGGAAGAGGAGGAGAAGAGATGGAGGAGGAGGAGGAGAAGAAGAGGAGGTGGGAGAGAGAGAAAGAGAGAGAGAAAGAAAGAAAAAAAGAAAGAGCCTCAAACAAATGGAACTGAAATAAAATGAATGAAAACCTGGTCCAAGAGAGCTGCTCTCCTTTGCATGGTGGGGGTTTCATTAGAAGAAATTACATACAGTGTGAATCACACCAACTACCGAGGACATCAAACACCAACCAGTTTGGTCTGTCTGTATTTATATGTCAGGAGTCACATTCTGGACACTGTCTTATTTAAGGTTTCTATTACTGTGAAGAGACACCATGACTTCACCAACTCTTATAAGGAAAACATTTAATTTGGGCTGTCTTAAAGTTCAGAGGTTAGTCCATTGTTGTCATGGTGGCATGTAGGCACACATGGTGCTGGAGAAATAGCTGAGGGTTTGAGATCTGGATCTACAGGAAGCAGGAAGAGACAGACACTGGGCCTAGCTTGAGCATCTGAGACCTCAAAGCCCACCCCTCAGTGAAAGAATCTTCCAACAAGGCCACACCTACCCCAATAAGGCAACACCTACTAAAAGTACTACTTCCTATGAGTCTATGGAGGTCATTTTCATTCAAACAACCACAGAGACCACATACAAAGTGACTCTTCTAACCATTGCTGACCCCCTCTGCCTCAGCTCCAACAAGAGTCATCATAGCAGCAATGATATTTGTTAACTTTAAATGACTGTTGGTGTGTCCTACATTATGACATTTGGTCCCTGCATTTACAGTTCAGTGAGGCAGGAACTCCCTCCACAGCTGAAGAAAGTGGGGTTTTTGAATGGTTCCTGTACACAAGCTGTATGTACCATACATCTGCTGCTGTTTAGACAGCAGGCAGTCAGTCTTCCTCATGCCCAGTGAATACTGTATATCCTACTGGCCTGTGTCTCATGCATTAATGACTTCTGTATTTCTCTCTCTCTCTTTCTCTGCTGAAAACTGAGCCTTATGCAAATGGAATCCATATCTTTTCAAACCTTATATGATACGGGGCACATATCCTACTCCCAATAAATATTTGATGAGTGAATCAATTATACATTTTAAATGTTGCTTCCATGGTTACTTGTCCTAGCACTTTAAGCATGTCTTTCCCATCATGTTATTCCAGAGTAGCTAATTCAAACTTCAAAGGAATAACTTAGGACTGTACATTGTTCACATTCTCTCTACAGAAGCAGCAAGGCTCAGCACAAAAGTAAAGACAGAATTTGTCTTTAAAATATCTCACTCTGTATTTTGTCAATACAAATTTCAAATCTTTAACTCTTCTAATGAAAATGGAGTAAGAGAACACTACTGTCATTGGTCAAAATACAGAGAATATGAAACATGAAGAAAGCCACATCCTGGATCTGTGCATAGTAGCAAAGACTTAGAACCTGAAGTCTGGATGCCTGAAATAAAATCCTAGTTATATCCCTTCCAACAGCAATGAGACCTTGGAGAAGTTACTAAACCCTTTATGCCTCTGTTTTGTTTGTTTGCTAAGACAGAGTCTCCCTGTATATACCTAGGTGGCCTGGAACTCACTCTGTAGACCAGGCTGGCCTCAAACTCACAGAAATCTTCCTGCCTCTTCCTCCCAGGTGCTAGGACTACAACAGTGTATAACTGCACCCAGCCATCCATTTCTTCTAGTGTTCAAAACTAGAATTATCTATTTCATAAGTTTATTCTCTAAATGAATTAGCATATGTAATTTTATTAGTGTGCTGTATATAACGTAGTTTTATTATAAGTCCTTAGACAAAGTAACAAAATCGCTCCTAGTCCCTAATATAATCGCTGTTATGGTGGTTTGTGTCTCCAGTGGAAAGAGATGCATTTTGGAATTTAGTCAACATTTGACATATCCAACTGTTGAGCTCTAAGAAGAGAATCAGATGCAAGCCATATAGGTGAGGTAATGTAGGAAGAAGAACAGGGGGAGAATATAAAACACAAGAAGAATTAAGAGCAATTGTGTGGTCAGCAGTGGCCAGTGTTTCACAGAAGCTGAGAAGATGATAAGTAGATTCCAATCAAAGTCATCTACAAAATGTCTCAGGCCTACTGCAAAAGAAGCATAGCAGTGAAAGAGAAATGAACCCTTTCCAAACCCTAGCACATAGCTTTCTGCCAAAACCTAAGAAGATGTAGTCTCCTGGCATGGATGTCCTGGGCACTGCTTCCAGACAGTAGCCATAGCAGAATAGTCACTTTACTCTGCCACTATGACATATGATGATGCTGACAGCCTAATGCAGGAAGGCTGTGTCCTTAGTGATCCAAGATATACAGTATGCCACTGGTACCAGTCTGTTTGTGTCTATGCCTAGGTGGTTGATCAAAGGAACCAGCATCAGCAACTAATGGAGCATCCCCACTGTGGACCCCATTTGCAAGTGACCTAATATCCAGCTTGAAAGAGGGTGACAGCAGTCATGGACAGGGACTGGGACTTAAATGGCAAACACGAAAGGAAGGAAGACTGCATGGGGTAGCCCATGAATGCGTCAAGGCTGCACGTCCCCAGAGCACAATGTGTTCTCTAAACAAGAAAACATCCAATCTTGTGTCTTGGGTCCCTCAGAGGCCAGTCTGTGCTGGTGAGAGTTTGGACTGCAGAAGTGACACAGCTTCCGGGACAGGCAGAAGCAACACAGCTTCTGGGACAGACCCCCATTTCAGGCTCCAGACAACCAGGCACCTTCCCCACCAGAGGAGAGGCAGCTGCCTGGGAGGGCTCTGACCCCCCAGAACACATGAGGGAGCCAGCTTGTCTCCTGGTTCCTCTGAGACCAGTCTGTGCAGGTGAGCACACAGACTGCAGAGGAAACCCATCTTCTAAGACAGGCTCTGTTTGGGGCCTTCATCTTCAGCCAGGAGGCAGGGCTGAACAACAGACTTCTGTGCACCTTCCCTGCAAGAGGAGAGCTTACCTGAAGAGAATACTCTGACCACTGACACTCAGAAAAGAGCTGGAATCCCAGTACAGCTGACAGAGGCTAACAGAATCACAGGACGAACAGGATCCAGCCAGAAACAACTACAACAACTAACACAAGAGATTACCATATGGAGAAAGGCAAACATAAGAATCTTACCAACAGAAAGCAAGACCGCTCACCATCAACACAACCCAGTATTCCCACCTCAGCCAGTCCTGGATACCCCAACACACCCGAAAAGCAAGATTGAGATTCAAAATCATGTCTCATGATGCTGGTAGAGGACCTTAATAAGGGCATTAATAACTCACTTAAAGAAATACAGGAGAACACTGCTAAACAGGTAGAAGTCCTTAAAGAATCACAGGAAAACACTGCTAAACAGGGAGAAGTCCTTAAAGAGGAAACACAAAAATCCCTAAAGAATTACAGGAAAACACAAACAAACAGGTGATGGAATTAAACAACACCATCCTAGACCTTAAAAAGGAAGTAGAAACAATAAAGAAAACCCAAAATGAGACAACTCTAAAAATAGAAACCCTAGAAAAGAAATCAGGAACCATAGATGTGAGCATCAGCAACAGAATACAAGAGATGGAAGAGAGAATCTCAGGTGCAGAGGTTCCATAGAGAACATGGGCACAACAATTAAACAATTAAAAAAAAAAGCAAAACACAAAAAGATCCTAACTCAAAACATCCAGGAAATCTAGGACACAATCAGAAGACCAAACCTATGGATAATAGGAGTAGATGAGAATGAAGATTTTCAACTTAAAGGGCCAGCAAATATCTTCAACAAAATTATAGAAGAAAACTTCCCTAACCTAAAGAAAGAGATGCCCATGAACATACAAGAAGCCTACAGAACTCTAAATAGACTGGACCAGAAAAGAAATTCCTCCCGACATATAATTATCAAAACAAGAAATGCACTAAATAAAGATAGAGAAAGGCTCTTGGTCTAGCAATGTTTATATGCCCCAGTACAGGGGAATGCCAGGGCCAAATAGTGGGAGGAGGAGGGTAGGGGAGCAGGGCGGGGGTGGGTATAGCGGCCTTTTGGGATAACACTTGAAATGTAAATGAAAAATTTCTCTAATTAAAAAAAGAAGGTAGAATATTAAAAGCAGGAAGGGAAAAAGGTCAAGTAACATATAAAGGCAGGTCTATTAGAATTACACCAGACTTCTCACCAGAGACTATTAAAGCCAGAAGATCCTGGACAGATGTTATGCAGACCCTAAGAGAACACAAATGCCAGCCCAGGCTACTATACCCAGCAAAATTCTCAATTATCATAGATGGAGAAACCAAAGTATTCCACGATAAAACCAAATTCACACAATATCTTTCCACGAATCCAGCCCTTCCAAGGATAATAAAGGGAAAACACCAACACAAGGATGGAAACTATACCCTAGAAAAAGCAAGAAAGTAATACTTCAAAAAACCTAAAAGAAGAAAGCCTCAGGAACAGAATCCCAACTTTAACACCAAAATTAACAGGAAACAACAATTAATTTTCTTTAATTTGCCTTAACATCAATGGACTCAATTCCTCAATAAAAACACATAGACTAATAGACTAGCTATACAAATGGACCCAACATTTTGCTGCTGCAGGAAACCCAACTCAGGGAAAAAAGACAGACACTACCTCAGAGTGAAAGGCTGGAAAACAATTTTCCAATCAAATAGTCCTAAGAAACAAGCTGGAACAGCCATTCTAATATCAAATAGAATTGACTTCCAACAAAAAGTTATCAAAAAAGACAAGGAGGGGCACTTCATACTCATCAAAGGTAAAATCAACTAAGATGAATCTCAATTCTGAATAACTGTGCTCCAAGTACAAGGGCAGCCACATTCATTAACAAAAAACTTTAGTAAAGCTCAAAGCACACATTGCACCTCACACAATAAAAGTGGGAGACTTCAACACCCCACTCTCACCAATGGACAGATCCTGGAAAGAGAAACTAAACAGAGACACATGGACACCAACAGAAGCTATGAACAAATGGATTTAATAGATATCTACAGAACATTTTTTTTTTTTAACTTTTAGAAATTATTTTATTTGTAGGTGTGTCCCTTGCATGCATGACTGGGTACTACATGTATTCTGGTGCCTGTGACAGCGCAGAGCAGGGTGTCAGATCCACTGGAACCAAATTTACAGATAGTTGTGAGTTTTGGTGCTGGGAATTGAATGTGGCTCCTCAAAGTAAGAGGAGTCAGTGCTCTTAGCCACTAAGNCTTCTGGTAATACTATGCCCAATTTTCTGAGGAACCGCCAGACTGATTTCCAGAGTGGTTGAACCAGCTTGCATTCCCACCAACAATGGAGGAGTGTTCCCCTTTCTCCACATCCACGCCAGCATCTGTTGTCACCTGAATTTTTGATCTTAGCCATTCTTACTGGTGTGAGGTGGAATCTCAGGGTTGTTTTGATCTCTACAGAACATTTTATCCTAAAACAAAAGGATATACCTTCTTCTCAGCACCACGTGGTACCTCCTCCAAAATTCACCATAAAATTGGTCACAAAAGAGGCCTTAACAGATACAAAAATATTGAAATTATCCCATGTATCCTATCTGATCACCATGGATTAAGGCTGATTTTCAATAACAGCATAAATAAATGAAAGCCAACATTCATGTGGAAACTGAACAACACTCTAATGAATGATTACTTGGTCAAGGAAGAAATAAAGAAGGAAATTAAAGACCTTTTAGAGTTTAATGAAAATGAAGCCACAACATACCCAAACTTATGAGACACAATGAAGGCAGTTCTAATTGAAAAACATAATGCCCTGAGTGACTCTAAAAAGAAAATAGATAGACCATACACTAGTAGCCTAACATCACATTTAGAAGCTCTAGAACTAAAGGAAGCAAATTCACCCAAGAGGAATAGAAGGCAGGAAATAATCAAACTTAGGGCTGAAATCAATCAAGTGGAAACAAAAAGAACTATTCAAAGAATCAACCAAACCAGGAGCTGGTTCTTTGAGAAAATCAACAAGATAGATAAACCCTTAGCTAGAGTAACTTAAGGGCACAGGGACAGTATCCTAATTAACAAAATCAGAAATGAAAAAGGAGACATAAACAACAGAACCTGAGGAAATCCAAAACACCATCAGATCCTACTATAAAAGGCTATACTCAACAAAACTGGAAAACCTGAATGAAATGGACAACTTCCTAGACAGATACCAGGTACAAAAGTTAAATCAGGATCAGATTAACGGTCTAAACAGTCCCATGTCCCCTAAAGAAATAGAAGCAGTAATCAATAGTCTCCCAACCAGAAAAAGCCCAGGACCAGATGGGTTTAATATAGAGTTCTATCAGACCTTCAAAGAAGACCTAATTCCTACTCTCCTCAAACTATTCCACAAAATAGCAACAGAAGGTACTGTACCCAATTCATTCTATGAAGCCACAATTACTCTGATACTTAAACCACAGAAAGATCCAACAAAGAAAGAGAATTAATTTCAGACCAATTTCTCTTATGAATATCATTGCAAAAATACTCGATAAAATCCTTGGAAACCCAAATCTAAGAACACATCAAAAAGATCATCCATCATGACCAGGTAGGCTTCATTCCCAGGAAATCCATCAATGTAATCCACTATATAAACAAACTCAGAGACAAAAACCACATGATCATCTCCTTAAACTCAGAGACAAAAACCACATGATCATCTCCTTAGATGCTGAAAAAGCATTTCACAAAATCCAACACCCCTTCATGATAAAAGTCTTAGAAAGATCAGGAATTCAAGGCCCATATCTAAACATAATAAAAGCAATCTACAGAAAACCAGTAGCCAACATCAAACTAAATGTAGAGAAACTTGAAGCAATCCCACTAAAATCAGGGACTAGACAAGGCTTCCCACTTTCTCCCTACCTATTCAATATAGTACTTGAAGTCCTAGCCAGAGAAATTCAACAACAAAAGGAGATCAAGGGGATAAAAATTGGAAAAGAAGAAGTCAAAATATCACTATTTGCAGATGATATGAATGTATATATAAGTTACCCTAAAAATTCCCCCAGAGAACTCCTAAACTTGATAAACAGCTGGATATAAAATTAACTCAAACAAATTTATGGACTTTCTCTACACAAAGGATAAATGGAATGAGGAAAAAATTAGGGAAACAACACCATTCACAATAGCCACAAATAATATAAAATACCTTGGTGTTACTCTAACTAAGGAAGTGAAAGTCTGTATGATAAGAACTTCAAGTCTCTGAAGAAAGAAATTGAAGAAAATCTCAGAAATTGGAAAGATGCCCCATGCTCGTGGATTGCCAGAATTAATATAGTTAAAATGGCTATCCTGCCAAAAGCATACCACAGATTCAATGCGGGGGAGGGCATAGGGTATAGGGAACTTTTGGGATAGCATTTGAAATGTAAATAAAGAAAATATGTAACAAAATAGTTAAAAAAATAGGAATGCTTTTCACACTAGGTGTGCACTAAGTGCCAGCTCTCCGTGATAGCTTTCCTGCACCTTCATCTTGAAGGTCTTTGAAATGGCTTTTCTCCACCAAGCAGGCACAATTCCCTGGTATAACAGTAGAATGTGCTACTCTTGTTAGGGTCCCATGAAAATAGAACCATATCGAGGAGGTCCCATTGGTTAGTTTCTGTTAATTTGGTACAAATTACTTACTTGGTGAGAGAGAATTCAACTGAGGAGATGCCTCTATCAGATTGGCCTCTGGCATGCCAGGAGGGCATTTAATTGCTTAGGGATTCATGTGGGAGGGCGCAGCCCACTTCCGGCAGTGCCATTCCTCAGCAAGTGGGGCTGTGTTCTACAAGAAAGCAAGCAAGGGATCAGTAGTCCTCCATGGTCTCTGCTTTAGTTTCTGACTCCTGCTTTGAGTTCACTTTATGATAGAGGAAATAAAAGTCTTTCCACCCCAAGAAGGAAACAACATTGCTTTTGGTCAATATCTTTTTTTTTTTTTTTTTTTTTTACTGAGATAGAAAGGCAAAGTAGGTCAAAGTGGTTTTGGTAGAGGGTACTCATTGTCTGGCAAGTAGGGTTTCTAGTGTTTCTGCACAGTGCATCATGTAGAGATGGAAGCATTGGACTCTAGAAGAAACAAACTTGATAACTGGAATAAAAAATATAAGGTCCAAAATCAAGATTTTAGGCAGATGACTATGAATAGTCCCATACAGGGGAGCAATCAGGACAAACATGATCAGAATTTCATTTTAAAGTCCTAAGAGTCAAGTACTCTTTTTCTTCTTTGTTCTGATAAATTGTTGGTGTGGTTGTTGATAATGTAGAGATTTTATTGTCTAGATTTGTTGATGTGAAGGCAGCGTTCTTTGCTTATATGGTACAAGTTCCATTCTGAGCAGTGGTTAGCAAATCTAGCACCTCCTGGTTTTGAAGTACAGCTGCTATAAAAGAATTTAACAGTTCCTATATTAGTGTAAATTCTTTGGCTAGAGCAGTGGTGTGTGTGTGTGTGTGTGTGTGTGTGTGTGTGTGTGTGTGTGTTTGAGAGAGATAGAGAGAGAAAGAGAAAGAAAGAAAGAGAAAGAAAGAGAAAGAAAGAAAGAAAGAAAGAAAGAAAGAAAGAAAGAAAGAAAGAAAGAAAGAGAGGATAGTTTTTGTCCAATTGAATGGAGTTCTTTAGACCCTTCTCCAAATTCTGAACTCAAGGAGAGAGAAAGCCAAACACTACTAAAACTCAAGAATGATGCACTTTCAGCTTGTGCCAGAGAATTATGTGGTTTTAGGGCTATGAGAACAAAATTAAATGTGATGTGTGCCAAGGCCCTGGTTCCTTGCAGTTTTTTTGGGGGAGGCAGAGATTAGATATTGGCAAGAAAGTGTATACATAGTTCTCAGGACTTTAAAAGGGAAAGATTAAACTGTAGAATGTTTCCAATAGTGTCCAGAAGGGTGAGTTCATACTTCCTCATAAGACAGGAGTCTCCCTGTAGAAGGGGAAAAAATAAAAAGGGTTTCAGATATGGAGAGCAGGTTATGAGAAGGTTATAGCCTAGCTCACTTCTAAACATGTCTGTATACTTTTTGCAATTATCACTATTTGTGGTGTCAGGTTGCACAACAAATATATGGCTCCTTAGAGACTATGGAACTAGTGAACTTGGATATATGGACTTCCAACGATAGATTTTTGAGTTGATGAGCCTGTTCACTTTCTGAATTAAGTAATTTAGTTTGTCCACATCTATGCCTACCATGAAGATCTCAGAGTTTATGTAGGAGTAGCTTCGGAATGAGGGAAGTTCAATAGTTCTCATAACTTCAGAGAGCTCTCACCTCTTCCCTCCACAGGTTCAGCTGTATTGATTACAAAAGGGACCATGTTCCTCAAAGGAGATTCCTTCAAAGACTGCTGCTGATATGTCAAAGAAGATCCTTTAAGAGATTGCTTTTCATACAATGATTAAGACTGGAAATAGGGTGCTGTTTGTTGACAGATAACATGTCCTTGGATTTTGGGAAACAGATACCTGTAGAAACCAGGAAAAGCTGGCAGGCCAGGTAACCTCCTGTTAATGCAATGTTGATACAAGTCCAACCATTACCATGAGACTTCTTATACTGATTGAGTAATATTAAGGTCTCATTGATGGCTGAACAATAAAGATGCATTAGAAAGCTCAATAAAGGAATAAAGAAGAGTAAGATAACTTTAAAGTGTGGCCTCCTAAAATTGCTGAGAAAGACAGAAGTGAAGACAACCCACTAATGCAGTGATCAAGTAGAGGCAAGAACCAGTCCCCATTTAAGTTGAGGGATGAGGCTTGATGGTGTTGTAAAGAGCTTTTATGTTTTGGGGGATCAAAATCATCTCATTCCTCAAGAATACCTTCTAATAGTCAGTCTGAAAGAATGGGACAGGCTTGGGACATCTGTCTTTAGAGAAAGGAGTCCTAGATCTAGAAGAAACTCATGTCGCAAATTTTAAAAGCAGTATCTCTCCATTCAAAATGACCTGATATTAGCGCTAAAGTTATAAGACAAAATCATTGGGTCATTTCAGAAAGTGGAAAATATATCAGTGTGGTGTGTGTGGGAACTCCCCTGGTGTATAAGATAAACACTACTAGTCTACACGGGCTTGTTCGAAGAGAACCTATTGTAATATGGCAGGTAATTGCACACATGGCATGATTATGAATATCCTAGTTAGATTCCAAAGCAGGGATGGTAACGGAATGGACCAATGATAAGGTGAGGTTCAGGCTGACTGGAGAAAGAACTCACTCTTAAGACCAAACTAGAAAGATATTGTGTTTAGCTCACTGCAAAGGCAGCAATGTGTGGCAGTAGCAGAAGAACACAGTCACTCTGTTGTCCCACCGTGAGTGTAGAACAGACTGGTGACTTCCCCTTTTTGGAGAATTTATGAACCAGGCTTTCATTAGAGAATTGTCCCTGTTGTAGGTTCTCAATTGCAGTCTTCCTTTCACACTGTGGAGGTGCCCATATTTCTTTAGCTATGTGGGTGCCTGTATAATTGCTGTATAATGAGCTGGGCTCTTGGAACTTTTGTGTCTTCAGAAAAGTGTCAAGGGGGACACTATCCTGAAGTTCCTTCCTAGAGGAAGTTACTCTGTAACTAATAATGGGGTCAAGTTTACTTACTTTAGAACTAGTAAACGAGATTACTTATCTCGAGACTATGTATACAGAAGATGTATTTGTGGATTGTATAAAAGAGTAATAATTTTTTCTGAATTTTAAAATATTTATAATAGCAGCTTGCTTGTGATCACAATCTGGATTGTTGTCTATTAAGTATTAAAATTGTCTTTCTTCCCTACATGTCTATCTTAGTTACTGTTCTATTGCTGTGAAGAGACACCATGACTGAAGCAAGTCAATAAGCATTTAACTGAGGGCTTGCTTAAAGTTTCAGAGGGGTGGTCCACAGTTATCATGACAGAAACTAGACAGTCATGGGGCTAGACCAGTATGCAGGGCTTTACCTCCTGATCCTTCTCCCAATTCTTCCAAAACAATTCATTAATAGGGACTAATCATGCAAATATATGAGCTTGTGGGGGCCATTCTCATTCCAGCAATCACACCCTCTTAGTTAGGGTTTTATTGCTATGATGAAACACCATGATCAGCAGCAACTTGGGGGACAAAATGGTTTATTTCATTTACACTTATAAATAACAGTCCATCATTGTAGGAAATCAGAATGGCAACTCAAGGCAGGGACTTGGAGGCAAGAATTGAAGCAGAGGCCCTAGAGGAGGACTGCTTATTGGCTTATAACACCCAATGTCACCAGTCCAGGAGTGACACTGCTCACATGAGCTGGTGCCTTACACGTCAATCATTAATCAATGAAACACACCACAAGCTGTTCTGGTGGGAAGGTTTTCTCAATTGAACTTCTTTTTTCTTAGTTTGTGCTAGCCTGACACAAACTATCTAGCACACCATTCCCACTATTCCTGCAGTGTTTTTATGAAAAGGCTTGGAAGGCACTTGTTTACTGTATGTATGTATATATGTATGTATGTATGTATGTATGTATGCTCTATCTATCTATCTATCTATCTATCTATCTATCTATCTATCTATCTATCATATATCATCTCCCATTTGCCATTTGTTTCCATTTGTGTTGCACCACCCTGTCTGTCTTATTTATTGGCTTTTGATACTTGTTTCCTTTCTCTATATACAACCTTCTCACAGCCAGCCATAACTAAAGTTGTGATATTCTTGAAGCTCCACAATGCCCCACTTTAATGCCTGTAAATAAACCGACATCCTATGACTCCTAGGTGGTCTGATCATTTTCTGACTTGCACGCTTTAAAGCCCCTCCTGTCTTTTGCCTGTACATTATATTCCATTTGGGCTAGTCTTTCATTTAGTTGCCTAATGAATCACTACCCAAGGATTTTCCTTATGCCACTTACTTGCTCTAGAAATTTCCCACATGTTACTACTCAGCAGGGCTAATCCTGTCTCTCAGAGAGCTTGTCTTCATCACACAGGTGATGGTGATATATGTCAGTCTCCTCAATTTTTAGCATTACATTTATTATAATTGCAGTGCTTGTCATCATTAATAGCTACATATCTATTTCTCCTGTCCTTGTTTCCCACAAAGAGGAAAAGAGTGCGCATTTCCCGTTCCATTACTGGAAACCATCCCAATGTTCTCTCAGCATCTGAGACATGGAAGAGCTTAGTAGCTGTTTGTTTAATAAATGGATCTCCACTGAAATTCATATCCAAAGGAAATGTCTCTGGGTGACTCTGACCACCCCCTGCCTTCTCTCCCCACCCCCTACCAGTTTGTCCTTTCTCCTGTTAGAGGGCTGGACTGCCATTGGAGACATGCATTTAGAGCATTCAGTGTACCAGGGAACAGCACCATTTCAGTGCTTAGAAGCCCATGAATCCCATTTGAGAGCTGTTTCTTTTGACTGTCCCTCTGTTAGTTAAATTACAGATCCAATGGGCAAGGCCCATGGCATTGCCATGTCTGGTGGCACGCTGCGTAGACTGGGCATTGACTAGCAGTCAAAGAGCTCTGCTCCATCTGTTAGGCTATGAGCTGCTACCCAGCTCGCATTACAAGTCATTTCTCTGCTGGAAGGAATGGGAATGGGAGGGGTAGTTGGGCTCCGCTTCAGTAAGATGGATAGTGGTGCTAGATTTGTTCTGTTTGTGGCTGGAGAAAGTGCTCGGCCGTGGCAAGTTACTAAGAATGAGGCAGGCCACCTGTGCACATTTTACTGTAGAAGTGCAAGAAAGAATGATTTTAATGAAATAGAGACTTGCGAGGCGTGTAACTGTGCGAGCAAGATTGCTTGTAGGTTAATAGATTTGCAGTCTCTTTTGGAAAATGTTTTCTACCTTATTTTATGTTTCTGCTTCGGTTGCTTAAAAACGCGGGTGGGTAGTTTTATTTTCCAAATGCCTTTAACCAATACATTGATGAGCCTTAATAACATTACTGATGACAGCAGAGGATCAAGCTGAACAGTGTACTTAACGAGGCACCGAGTGCGCCAAATACCAGGATTTTAACAGGGAAGTTGTACACCTTCTCGGCTTCTCTCCCAAGGTCTTTTTGAGTTTGTGGGAGTAAACAGATTTTTCTTCCTGCAGACTGCAAGGTTGTTCCTTGTTTGTGATTTGATATTTAACTCTGATTAATTAGAGAACAGCCCTTTCCCTGTGACCTTGGCAGTTTCTCCTTGCTGCGGATCAGCTGTGGCAGACTCTGCTTTAGCTCCTCAGTCTGTGGCCTCAGTGGAAACAGCCTGACCTGTGCTGTGCTCTTTCAGGCACCTCCAGTCTCCAGCTCAATACTGGAAGGCGAGCCAGCTCTGCTGTCTCTGAAGTCACTTTTCTACTCCCCTTCCTCCACCGCCTCTGAAAATGCTGCAGTAGCACTTGTGGTCATCGACCCATAAGCCATTGACTGGTTCAATGTGAAAGGAGTCAAGTGCCTTGAGACGCTCTCTTCCTGCTCCGCTCCTGTCAGTACTCCGGAGGAGAGGAGTGTGCATTCCTCGTGGATGAAAGGAGAGAAGCAGTGGTTTTCTATGAGTCCCTTCAGGAAGCGGAGACCCTTCCAAGTTTGAGTCTAAAGGCTTGAGGATTTGTCCGTGGGTCAAAAGCAGTGTTTAAAGAATGGCTCCCGTAATGTCCCTCAATCTTTATGTGACCATCTTCAAGATGCCCAAGATCAAAACCAACCTTCTGCTTCTAAAACTCCATTTCTGCGTTCCTTATCTCATATTTGTCAGGGTTTCAAAAACGTGTGCTGAGTTTAATTAAAAGTCTCTGCAACATCTCGTGTCTGGTCCAGTTTATTTTGTTTAGACTGGGGCCCAGGAATCCGAATTTTAATAGATTCTCACAAATTTTCTCATACCAAATCTGAAATCCATTGAAGTGGATGAAGGTTCAGGCTCAGTGCAGGACTCAGTGTGGGAAACCAGGCCTTTAACAGCTCCCACCTGAGAGCCAATTAACCATTTGTTGGGAGCTGAGTCACCTTCCTCTTTCACACAAGACTGCTCCTCAGAACTGGATGGTCTTTTTGCCTTGAATTGACAACTAGAGCTCTTAAGGAAGAACCAGCATTCTGAGATATGCAGGCGCCAGGACTCTGAAATGAATCACAAGATGTCTCAAGCCTGCCATTTAAACCCTCCCATATGTCCTTCACCTTGAAGTTTTTGTTCTCCCTCTTCAGTTCCCCCTTTCCCGCTCTTTCTGCTGTGTGTATATAACTGGGTATTGTGCCTTAGTAAAATCAGACCTTCCAACGCATGGTCTCGCTCCTTCCTCTTACAGGTTTGGTCCTTCTCGACCCACGGAAATAACTAGGTCCTGATGGGTGGGACAACTCAGAAGAGACTTAATACCACCACTTCCATTCGACCTCCATCCATGTGTATTAACTTCTGCGGTTTTCCTTACCAAGAGAAAAAGATTAGGAACCAGGATAAAAATGGAAAGCCCACTATCTCTTTCAGCACACCCTTCGGAGAGTTCCTTCTTGAGATGATTCCTCTGTACATGGCCACTACATACTTGCTGTCAGAGCTTCTAGTTTTCAGAAAGAAGGTGGGTCAGGAAACGTTATTATGGGGCACAGTTATCTAGTGATTCAAGCATCAAAGGGACTATTACAACCACCACAGGAATTCTAAATGAGTTTTCCCTTTAGAGGAGAGTCAGGAAAAACCTTCATTTTTAATGCAAAAGAAGCTACCCAGTGCTTTGAATTTTTAAAGCATTTCATTGTTTGAGAAAATTCTCTCTCAGATTCCATTCTTGTTCTTGTTCGGGGTATTTCTGTAATTTTGTAAGGCATACAATAAAGAATCAAGTTGGAAGGCAGTGAAGATCAAAGATAGGAGTGTAAGGTTGTAACACAGCAAAAATGTAGTGTCTCCTGGTTGGGTTTTCCAGGAGTTAGAGAGCACAGGAGTAATGTCTTCCACAGAGATACTCAGTCTGTGAGTCACTACTCCCGTGGCTCTCATAAGGGTTGCCCAAGGCCATCAGAAAACACAGGTATCTACATTTCAATTCATAGCAGCAGCAACATTACAACTATAAAGTAGCAACAAAAGTGATTTTATAGTTGGGTGTCACCAGAACATGAGGAACAGTATTAATGGGTCAAAGCATTAGGAAAATTGAGAACCACTGGTCTTCCATGTATCAATTATATCAATTTATATAGAAAACCCAATATTTTCTAAAAATATGTGTTTTGAGTAAGTTAACGCTAGAGTAGAACAGGACAGGTGATTTAGAAAGTTCTTTATGTCTACCATACTGCATGTATATTTCTCTACTTCTTAAAATGTATTTTCTATTATTTATGATTACGTTAAAGAGAATATATTACTTGAATCATGAAGACTATATCAGTTGCCTCCACGTGTACTTAATTTATACTTGCAGAAGCAGGGTTGAAGCATTTTTAGGTTTGTAAGCTGATGTGGAAGACAGACACTTGGTTGTCAGATTGTCCATAGCTTTAATACCTGAGAGAACTGTGAGAATGGACTTGCACCACTGGAAAATGTTAGAGCTTTATGCACGAAGTAATGAAAGGTATACATACTTTTCAAAATATGTGTCTCATAAATTTGACTCAACTAAAGTGATACTAACAGACTAAAGTATATATAATATAAAATATAATTATTATATAGTATATAATATATAATAAATACATAATACATAATGCATAATATATAATATAATATAAAATATAATATATAATTTATTTTAGGTTACAAATGCATATCCTCAATCCCAGCACTCTAGATGGAGTCAGGATCCAACCTGGGTTACCTAGCAAGACCTATCTTTCTCAACCCTCCCTACCTGCCCCTCCTCTCCTCATTTAATTTTTCTCTTCTTTTTCTTTTTTGGTGAAAACAAATACTATCTGTTCTTTTTTCCTTTTTCTTTTCTTGTGAATGCAGGTATGCAATATATGTTTTCTATGTGTGTACATTTGTAGGTGTGTAAACAATTGTATATATGTATGTGCAATTGTATAAGCCTAGAGAGAAAACTCATATTTCACCCGCTTTGTTTTTGCAACAGCATCTCTCATTGGTGTGAAGATTGCCAGATGTTTGCCAGGGGTCTAGGCTCATTGGGCAGAAAGGCCCAGGGATTTGTTTCTGTCTTTCCAGTGTTGGAATCACAAGGTCCTGCTACTGTTTTACAATATGCTTTTGTTAATACAGACACATCACTCTATATTAGATCTCCAAAACTTATTTATTTTGCACTAGTGAAACAGTGTATTAGTTAACCATTTCTCTAGCACTCCCCCTTACAGTCTCAGAGACCATAGTGACCTTTTGTCTCTTCTACTTTGACATTTTATATTCATGTGTAGGGACCCATTTGTTTTTAGGTTATTTCACTCAGCATAAAGTCCTACAGGTTCCACCATAATGTTGCAAAGGTAATTTTTATTTGTATATATGTAAATAATGTGTGTATGTGTATGCCTATGTTTATGTATATTACGTCTATGTATATGCAGTATACATATATATGAGTTATTGTATTCTTCATATACAGAAATGCTACAATAACAATGGATATCTAGATAGTAGCCTGAGATTCAGATTACTTTTAGGATCATATCTGTGTGTGAGGTTTTTGCTGTTAAGTTTTTGAACAACCTTCCCAGTGATTTTCCACAGGGTCTGTTCCCAATACATCCTCAGTAGCGGTGTAGAAGTTTTCCTTTTTCCCACATTCTCCAGATCTCACTGACTCTTCTCCTTTGTTTTATTGACTATAGATGTCCCACTGCTTATGTGTCTGTTTACCTGCATAAAGCAGCAGGAGAGTTTGAGAGTTCAGATACAAACCCACACATAAACAGCAATGACTTTTACAGGCATGCCAGGAACCCAGAATAAGGAAAACAGAGTTTCTCTAGGAAATTTCTTCTCTGTAAAAAAATTTTACTGAGCATTTTGACAGGGTCTATTTTAAATCTAAATTGCTTTTAAAAGTATGAAAAAATAATAATAGTAAACTTTCTATTTATATTCCTGGCATATCTTCCCACTAATTGATATTTTTAAATTTTTCATTTTTCTCAAAATGTATTAATGTTTTTGGTTTTCTAGTGTAGAAATCATTAATGTCTTCAGTTAAGTATAATACTAAACCTCTTGCTCTTTTTGATTCTCCTTTCAGTGTAATCGGCTTTTGGATGGATCCTTGTTAATGTTTAGAAGTGCTGATTTTTGCATGCATTTTTATCCCACAATGTTATTAACTTTTTTTCATTGATTCTAAGAGTTTTTAGCACCTTTGTTTTCTACATGTAAGATTATATAACACACTAAGGGAGATAGCTTTAGCCTTTTTCTTGGTTTGATTTTAACTTCTTTTTCTTGACCAGTTTTTTTGGTTGGGGAAGCCTTCCAGTAATCTGATGCCTTTTGACTCTTAGTGAAAAAACCCTCAGTTTTCAGCATTGAATATAATGTTAGTCTGAGCTTCTTATAGATCACCCTTCTTTGTGGTTGATGGTGAGTCCTTCTCTAACAGTGGCTTGTCATGGCTAGAGCCAGCCATGGGATGCTTCTATGTTTACTGTCAAATCCACGGTTTTAGGTCCAATTAAAGGGGATGAATGGGCAAATCTGAACACAAGGAACCTTCTCCAGGACCATAGACCTGCAAATTTCCTCTGAGTCTGAAGTAATAGGCCCTGATAGGCCTGCTCCTTCATTTAGAGCTGGACCCATGAAGATGGACCAATTACCAGGACAGACCTGCTTTTTTCGAAGTAGTTTTCTTCTGCTTTGGGGTCTGTGGGAATATCAAAACCTGCATGTGGAGTCTCATAAAGTAACATTTGTGGTGGTTAGTAATCCATCTATTCTTTATGGAGAGATGAAGGTCGGAAAAAACCTTTATTCTGCCATCTTGCTGATACCAGAAGTTTTCATTTCAGAAATTTAAGACACAGCATCTTAGGCCACCCTAAGAGGACGTTACATCACTGAACATTTTGTGAAGTGCTGAAATCTTCAAACTGGCTCTAATGGAGAGAGAGAGAGAGAGAGAGAGAGAGAGAGAGAGAGAGAGAGAGAGAGAGAGAGAGAGAGAGCTTTGTTACCTGACATGCACTTTCTAATCAGACAGTGCCCCATCAATGTCTAGAGAAAATTCTCACCTCATAACCATTTGTAAAATCCTAGAGGGAAAATTTGAAAAGCTTGTGAACAGTTCCAAGGCAGTCTGTGCAGCTGCATTAAGCACACTAGCTCAGAAAGCTTGGGTTCTATTGGTTAAAACCCAGAGTCTGCTGAAAGGTTGGTGAAAAACATTTTATGATGAGCACCAGCAGCTCAGAGCTTCGCAGCAAACAGTTGGCATAATAATTTTTCCTCTGTTTGTTCCCCAAAGAGAACTGCCTGCTTTAATTCTATTTCCATGTTTAGACATTCACGAGCCAAGCTTCATGCAAGTGTGCATGGACTGTGATAGCAGACCCCAGTTCGTTATGGATTAATAGTGTACAGATCAAAGGAAAATGCTAATACAAGGACACAACACAGGCAGAAGCTGATTTTATTGTGGGTTCTGCATGTTGTGCTTTTTGCTTTGTCAGTGAACAGAATAATGTGCACCTGAAAATGAATGGAAGCTTGGGTGTTTCAAAGTGACTGCAGTACAAAGTTAGAGTGAAGAAAATGAGAAAAAATAGAATCATCTTCCTGTTATCCTTAAATAAGCTAAGTAGATCTTTGACATATATATCACATACACATAAGTTATATAACCATATACATATACATCATATAATTATATACCACATACACATATACATAGAACACATATACATCATATACATATAAGTTATATGCATACATATATACATATACATTATATACATACAAAGTTTTATTACTTGCTTGAAAGTAATATTTTGTTAAACCTTTTCTTCGAATTCCCTTCCCACTGCCCTGACCTATTTTGGTCCTTGGAGTCAGCCCTGTCAGTAGTGGTGAGCAGTGGAGAGAAAGCTGAAAGCACCCAAACCTGGCTGAGGTGTGGCTTGAAACAGCATGAGTTTTCTATTATAGAGAGAATGGAAGAGAAAGGATGGAATGCTGTCTATCCATCCAAACTGCCTCAACTACACTGTAGAGACTGCCTTTGTAAGAATTCCCAGTTCATCCTCGTACTTCATATCTTGCAGCATGTGAAGCAAAAACAACACTTTGATATCTATAGAAGAAAATGTGGGAATTTAAAAGTTTGGGGAGCTAGTCATCCAAAAGTAATTCTTAAATTAACAAAAAAAAAATTGTTGGTGTTAGATGGAGTTTCAATTGGATCCCTCATCGCCTTGCCACAGACGCTTCTCTTGTCAGTACTCTCTTCTTTTGCACCATATGCCTGGCATCTCATACATTATATTCATTAATATAGTTTAAGCTACCAATAATAAGTCAGTTGTTCTCAAAGGGCAAATTTCATTTAGTTGTTATGCCTGGGAACATGTAATGTTGTCTGGTAGAGGATGACAGTTAATGCTTTCTTTTATAAGATCCTTTGGAACATGGGGACTTAAAAGAAAAATCTAACTTTCCATATTGTAATGATATTATACTAAAAATGATGGTTTTATTTTCTTTTGAATTATGTGTGTGTGTGTGTGTGTGTGTGTGTATGCACTTGTGAGTGCAGGTGTCTGTGGAGGCCAGAATTGAGTGTAATATCTCATGGGTTACAGGCATTTGTGAGCCACCTGATGTGGGCACTAGGGACCAAACTTGGGTCCTTTGAAAGAGCATGATATGCTCTTAACCACTCTGCTATTTCTCCACCCCTAGATCTGCTGATTTTCTTTTTCATTACTCAAAGTTTACAACTCTTATTGTAGCTTTGTGCCAATAAAAAAAACAATAGGTTCATTGCAGGAACCATGGGCACCATTATGTTGAGAATATAGAATTCTTCCTTTCAGATTATCAAAACTGTATCCTTTTATTGTATCTTTAGCTTTAGAGGGATATGAATATGAATGTATATAACTATCCCTTTTCCTTAGTTTTTACAAGACAGTTACTTGTCTTAAATAAGTAGACTTAGTCAAAGCATTTTTGGTCTTATCTTGTGAGTCTATTACATAAAGATAAGATGCTGCCAAAATGCACAATGTATACTTGGCAAAGATCTGACTAATTAGCAGTAGGATGTTGGTAAATGGTGGAAGTCCATAATTAATGAGGAAATGAGTCTATTTCATGTCTTACTGTTTCCAGAGAATTCATAAACGACTCTTTGTTTAGCCCTTGGTTCTGTCTTACTTCATTCTACTTTACCAGAATTACTTTATATCCTAAAATCTCTGTTAATGCCTTGCAGATATTTAAAGCAGATTGTTTATAACTACTAGAAATCCACACACATGTAAGGAATTTGTTTATTTCATTCCATGGTAATAAAAATGTGGTTTAAAGTCTGAAAAATATCTGCATTAACTGCTTGTGAATTTAGTGTTTTTCTAATTAGATAAGAAATTTCCCAGTAAAGAATGATAAAAATCACAATTATCAGAAACTATATTTTGATATTTAATAGAACAGTAACTAGATACAACATCATAATAGATGCTACATATAAAGAGGGGAGAGGAACTTATAATCAATCTAGAAAGAAATTATATATATAATTTCTTTATAATATATAAAGTCAGATGGTATCTAAAACTGTGAGATGGCCAGAACCAATGTAGATCTCCTTCAAAAGCAGAGTGGGCATCCAACGGTCCACAATGCACTAAAGAATTTTGCATTGGAAATGGCAAAGAAGGTCAAAGATGCTGGCTCTTGTAGGATCATTTATCAGATCATCCAATTATAAACATGTTGGGCCGGTGTGAAATGCCAAAGAATGATGCTAAGTCTAAAGATATTTGGGGGTAGACAGAATGACAAATGAACTGAAGTTCACCACATCCATCCCTTACTTGGAGAGGAAAATGCCACTAACTTTCATGCATCAATGGATGGAATGCTCTTGAAACTATAGCTAGATTTGGACTCCAGCTTTTTTTCCATAAAACTTGGTCAATATCTCAGTTTTCTTTTGTTTGTACACTACCTATCTCGTACTGTTTTCATACAGAAGTCTGTAGAAACACATGGTCATGCTTATTTTTATTTAATATTGCCTTCAATAACTTCTGAGGATATCATTTTATGCATTTAATTGAAGATAAGCAGAAAGAAGTTGTTCTGAGAACACACAATCGCTGAGCTTACATTTGATCAATTTCATTCCTAAATCCTATTTTCAATAAATTATGCCCTCATTTGTAAAACTTGTAAGACACGGAATTTCTCAACAAGTATTATTTCAATTTAATTATTAATTTACTCATTATTTAGAACTTACTGGATTCTTAGGCATTTCATCCAAAGCACAGAGGGAGGAGGATACACTAGTGTCAAGTGCAATAAGATAAAAAGATCGTTATCTGTTGTCTGGGTGCAGACAAGGGCAAAGTACAAGGTCAGATCCCACCTCTAACTACAGGAATTTGTCAACAAGTTGGTAGATAAGAACATTAAAAAATCAATCAAGGAATAAAAATTTCAGGCTTGAAATCCCATTTTCAATGTCATATAATTCTTTGGACATTTATATATAAACACACAAGAAAAGATATAAACATGTAACTATATTTAAATCAATAGTATTTTAAAAGATGAAATAAAAATAATGCTGTCTTAAGTATATAGCAATATGTGTCACTTATATCTATTCACATTCTATCTATCTTGGTGTGTGTGTTTGTGTGTGTGTTTGTGTGTGTGTGTGTGTGTGTATCTTGATATATCAAGACAGAATTATGCAGGAAAAATAGCGAAGACCAGATAACATTTCCGAGTTAAATATAATAAAACAATATTCATGTAGAAGGACTTGGGGGTGTTAACACTGGCGGTATTCATAGGAAAGGAGCAGAGCAGATGAAGAATGCTTCAAAGGGAAATTGAATGAATAAGTCCTCTACAAAACCTGGGATTGTGAGCTAGTACAGAATATGTTGGGATTGGTTAGTTCCAGAACATGAAAAACATTTCTGTTACCTTGATAAGTCAGCTGCAGAGGCAGAGGGGGCATTGAACTGTGGTTTTCACTAGAGATTTGCATTCCTGGAATTTTCTTCAGGTTGTACAACTTTGTGATAACAACAACAAAAGAAGAATCAGTACTATAGTCTCAAAAACCTCAGCACCGAAGGTGAGGAGTATATTAGAAAAATATGGACTAAAATGGATTGATGTAGTGAGAGAAGATAACAAATAAACAACAGCAAGAACAGAGAAGATAAAAAAAATACAACAAGAACCTCAAGGCCAGCAGTAGGCAATACTGATCAATATTTTTTTTCTTTTTATAAAGGGGGGATTGGATCCCAGCAATCAATATCTTTGCTCTTTATGAATGGGAGATTGGAGCAACTAAAACTTTGTATAAGTCTATGCATTATATTTACATACATACACATATATGCTACAGTTTATTACAATATATAATATATATATACATATACATACACATGGATTCAATTATATCTAAGTCTAATACATTTCGTGTTTGTATGATGTATTATGGTTAAGTTTTCACGTTTGTGTGTGGACCTGTGGACCTGCGGGTATACATGAACCTTTGTGAATGAGACGTCTTACTCTTTACTTTTGAGACAAGGTCTTTCTCGTTGTCAGATAGACCAGTCTAGCAGGCCACAAGCTCTAGCAAGCTCCTCCTGTCTTTGCTTCCATGGCATTGGGATTACTGGTATGCACTCCTGTCTTAGTTTGAGTTTTATTGCTGTGAAGAGACACAATAAACAGGGCAATTAATATAAAGGAAAAATTTAATTGGGGCTGGCTTAAAATTTCAGTGGTTTAGTCCATTATCATCATCGTGGGAAGCATGGCAGCGTACAGGCAGACACAGTGCTGGAGAAGGAACTGAGAGTTCTACATCTTGATCCACAGGCAGACANTGTCTTAGTTTGAGTTTTATTGCTGTGAAGAGACACAATAAACAGGGCAATTAATATAAAGGAAAAATTTAATTGGGGCTGGCTTAAAATTTCAGTGGTTTAGTCCATTATCATCATCGTGGGAAGCATGGCAGCGTACAGGCAGACACAGTGCTGGAGAAGGAACTGAGAGTTCTACATCTTGATCCACAGGCAGACAGTAGGAAACTGTGTCCCACAGTGGGTAGAAACTGAGCATAGGCCACACCAACTCCAACAAGACTATGCTTCCTATTAGTGCCATTCTCCATGTGCCAAGCATTCAAACACATTGGCGTATGGGGGCCACACCTATTCAAACCAACACACCTGCCACGCATGGATTTTTATGTGGATGCTGAGAATCTCAACACAGGCCCTAGTTTTTATGCATCAAACACTTTACCCATAGAGGAATTAACCAAGCACCTACCTATTCTATAAATGTGTGATTGAGAAATCACAGTCAATGCCTTTGGTATTTGTAAATTTCCAAGAAAATTTCATTTAAGTTATTGAGTAAATGTGGTCATTGCACTGTATTTGAAGCTATGTATTAGAAATGTGGACTTACACACATGTGCACGTGTGGATGTGTGCACAATCCATAGACCTACAATGTTAAACTCCAGCTAGTCATGAACTCACCCTTCAAGAGTGTATAATAGGGATTTTGGCACAGTTTGCACAGGGGAGTAATAGTGAATGAGTGAGGTAAACAAGAAGTAGTCCTCACTGTCTGTCTAAGAGAACAGTCATATGCCTAGCCTTCCTAGACATTCTAAAATCTCTACTAGTAATGGACATCATATGTAGAATGGATTAATTTTAATTAGTGAATTGAAAAAATAAACCTGTCAGGAAATCAGTTGTTAAACAAAAGCACATTAGATTATTTCCTGTCCTGAAGTCCAAGTCTGTGAAGCATTGAAATGTTTCATTTTTAACAAGGCACATGTTGATATCTAGCTAAAACCAATGTAAACCATGTCTCATCTTGTCAATAAGATTATTGTTTTATGTGCACATGAGTGTGGTATAAGTGTGTGCCTATGTGTGCATTCAGAGGGGACAGGGAAGGACTTTGGGCATTCTGCTCTATTTTTCCACCTTTTGAGACAGGGTCTCCTATTGATGCTGGAGTGAGGCTTGTGGCTAATAATCCCTAGTGACCCTGCTACCTCTGCTCCTCTACACTGCCTGGGTTACAGGAATGCACAGCACATCCAAACCTTCCGCACGTGTGTGCTGTCCTCATACATACATAACAAGTTTTCTTACCACTGAACTATTTAGCCAGTCTTCTAGTTAAGCTATTTTAAGTGCAAAAGGGCTAATTTTAACACTTGAGATTTCCAATGACAATAATAAACACCACACATACTTTAATTACTGGCTTAGGCTGAAATAGAAATGAAGCTGTTTTAGAAGAAAAACAGTGTGATATGATGTGCTTGCAAAAAACGTCCTCTGCCACAAATTATATTTTTCTATCAACAGAAGAAAATGTTAGCATGATTTATTACAAAGCCCAAGAGCACATTTAACTTGTTGTTATGGAAATTAAAACAGCAGCAACCCACTGGATGTAGAATCTACCTTCCTGATGAGTAGAGTAAGAAGTCAGTTCTGAGGTGTAATACCGGAGCACACATATCTTGATCCTTGCTGTGGAACTGTATGAACCATTGTGATGACTACTGACAAACAAGCCTAGTTACTGTTTCTTTCTGAAATAGTCTTCATAATTTTATTGCAGAAAGATGCTTGCAAGCTCTCCCAAAGCAATTCTTCCTTTTCCTAGAGGTTTTGCATTTACACATTGCTCATTTATATATCTAACCACACAATAGTGTCTGTTTATACTTTCTCCATAGTAATGTGGTGATTTGTCAGATAACTGATGATGTTTTTTTTCCAACTTTTATTAGATATTTTCTTCATTTACATTTCAAGTGTTATCCAGAAAGTTCCCTATACCCTCCCCCCTCCCGGCCCTGCTCCCCTACCCACCCGCTCCCACATCTTGGCCCTGGCGTTCCCCTGTATTGGGGCATATAAAGTCTGCATGACCAAGGGGCCTCTCTTCCCAATGATGGCCAACTAGGNTTTATGTGGAGGTCCTTCAACCACTTAGACTTGACCTTAGTACAAGGAGATAAGAATGGATCAATTCCCAGTCTTCTACATGATAGCTGCCAGTTGTACCAGCACCATTTGTTGAAAAGGCTGTCTTTTTTCCACTGGATAGTTTTAGCTCCCTTGTCAAAGATCAGGTGACCATAGGTGTGTGGATTCATTTCTGGGTATAACTGATGATGTTAGAACTTTTGATTGAGCACATAAATGGCTTCTGGCCCTGTAAGCAAAGGGATGCTACCCAGTAGGCCTGTGCTCACCAGTGATGGATTGGCATTACGAAAGAACTGTTTGTTCCCAAAACAATTATATTAAAATCCAGGTTCTTTGGCCATTTGGACTCAAATTTTGGTAGAATTTGGATTATTGGACATGCCAAAATACTCTTTATATGATACTTAAAATTCCCTGTGACTTGGCTCAAATGTAGCTATCCTACTTTCCTGGGGTCAAACAAATGTCTTCTGCTAAGCCCACTGCAGAAAGTGGGATAGGATAGACAAAGGACCTGGCTCAAAATTCACAAATGGCTGACTCTGTTGACTTTCCTATGGAGCTTCTATCCTTACGGGGTCTACAATTGTTCCTTCTCTTGTTCCATTAGAGTCCCCAAGCTCCATCCACTGTTTGGCTGTGGGTCTCCTTATCTGTCTGAGTTGGCTGCTGGGTGGAGTCTCTCAGGGGACAACATGCTCCTGTCTACAAGCATATCAGAGTATCATTAATAGTGTCAGGGGTTGGTGCAGTAACCAATCGTCTGGTCCCTTGGGACTCTCAGAGTCTGAACCACCAAATAAAGAAGATACAAGGATGTGCTGGGCCTAGGTCTTGCTGTACCTCTGTAGCAGATGTGCAGTTTGGTTTTCATGTCGGTCCCAAACAACTGGAGCAGTGGCTCTCCTAAATGCTGTTGCCTGTTCTAGCTGGGTTGCCTTGTCTGACTTCACTGGGATAGGAAGTGCCTAACCTCTCAGAGACTTTAAGTGCCAGGGTTTGTGGGGTATATCCCCAGGGGCCTCCACCTGCTCAGAGGAGAAGGGGTTAAGGGATAAGGGATTGTGGGAGGGGTAAGCAGGATAGGAAGCAATGAGTGGGATGTAAAAATGAATAAATAAAAAATTAAATTAAATTAAAAAATCACAAGTAGAACAAAATTGGGGTGCGAGATAGAGCCCCCCCCAGGAATGTATGTCAAAGAGGGTGCTCTGAAGCTCAGTTATAGGGCTAGAGCAAGGGGTGAAAGACAAAATCAGATAGGACTTTTGTGCATCTGCTAGTAGCGGAGACCTCAAGGTGAGGGCTGGGGAGTGGTTTATAAGAATAGTTTGAAAGCTGGGCAGTGGTGGCACATGCCTTTAATCCCAGCACTTGGGAGGCAGAGGCAGACGAATTTCTGAGCTCGAGACCAGCCTGGTCTACAGGATGAGTTCCAGGACAGCCAGGGCTACACAGACTAACCCTGTCTCAAGAAAAAAAGAAAAAAGAATAGTTTAAAAAAATAAATAAGCACGCTATATTTCAGTTTATGAAATTAATAATAATAATAATACAAAAAGCCAATCAATCAATCAATCAATCAAGCAACAAAAACAGGGAGGTAATAGATGAGAAAAACGGAGAAGGTTCATTAGCTGTTCCCAAAAGAATTTCAAGGTGTAAGGGTCAGAAGATTGTGTCCTTTGCTAGCAAGAGGCTGTCGAAGGAAATCACAAAGTGTCTGGGTTTTACAGGTGACTTTAGTCTCAGGTTGCAGGGTATGCTTGCTGATGTACTCACTATCGGTCAGGCTCAGGAATGGGGACAGACTGAACAAAGGAAAGAAATATTAGAGAACCTGGGTGTGGCGAGGCTAGATATCAGAGAAGAAAGAAATTAGCCAGGGCTGGCATTTTCTTACCTCACACTCTGCCAAATGCTCTGAACTAGCATACTTTCTTTTCCCATGTTCATCTACTGTGTACGGTCATTTCCCATAGCATCTCCAAGGCTAGTAATGAATACTTCCAGAAACATCTGCTAAACAAAATGACACATTAATCTCTGCTGCTGCAGAGATTCAGCCCTTGTTGCTGAGATATCTAAATTTCACTACCTTTAGAAATTCTTCATAAACATTTTTCATTACTTTATCTCTACTCTAGTTTCCTTAGCCACGGTGACCTTAATGTACCTAACATTTCTAGGTAAATGGTAACTATTAAATTCAACATGTATACCCCAACCACCATCAAGGACTAGAAATTCTTCCAACATAGATCTTGTCTGTTAAATTATCATGTCACACTGTAGACAAAGTAAGAACTTCCTAAGTGTTTTCTAATTCATTGGCTGTGTCATTCCTAAAGTTTGGTGGTCATAAATTTTGCTTCTTACTAGCGATTTGTTTCATTAGGGTGTCTGAATAGCTTTGTAATTTTTTCAGAGGTTTTTAAAATCCATTAAATACTTTTGAATTTTACAGAAAAGGGTTTACAATGGTGAAACACAAGTTTAATGATAAAAAGTTTACACACAAGATGAGTTTTATTTATGTATTTAAGATATGTGTAAAATAGACCCCAATTTTATAATTTGATGGATATAAGCTTGCCTGTAGCCCCGTAAAGCTGAGAGAAGATAATTGAAAAATTTGGGTGTGTAATTAAGAGCTTAATCTTAATGCAATGTTAACTGGACATTTTTTCTTATTTTATTACTCATGACAGTGTTGTTTGCATTTTAAGTTCATGTTTATGACTTAGAAATTGTGTTACAGTTTCAAACAATTACTTTAACTGGACATTAAAGGAAGTTTGTGCAGACAGTAATAAATAATGGCAATTGAAGAAAGAGATTCAGAAAAGTGCTAGGTAAGCTATATAAAAAGTTAAAATTGAGGAAATATAATCCAAGAAATGTTGGCTTTTTTTCACTTAATAATTAACTAAATAATCAAATCTACAATTTTCTATGGCTTTGAGTCTTGTGTTGTGGGCTGGTTGCCATTGGTAACTAAATATGACCAGATTCTTAAGAAGAACATGATATTTCAGCTGCCTTTATAACTCTGAAGCATTCTAGGAAAAGCTCAGTCCATGTGACACAAATTGTTACTTTTGCCTTTAATCTATAGGATGTGGATGAAGTGATCTAGCCTCCTAGAAATGATGCCTCTTAAGTCCCTTCCACAGTGACTGTGTGTTCTGCTACACTTGTTTGGCAATCTTAATAGAGGGGTAGAATTCTTGGAAGATAAGTAGCTCATTGCATATTCTTTTCCCAAGGACTTTTCTTTCTTTCTTTCTTTCTTTCTTTCTTTCTTTCTTTCTTTCTTTCTTTCTTTCTTTCTTTCTTTCTTCCTTCCTTCCTTCCTTTCTTTCTTTCTTTCTTTCTTTCTTTCTTTCTTTCTTTCTTTCTTTCTTTCTTTCTTTCTTTCTCCTTTTCCCTTTCCTCTCTCCCTCCCTCCCTCCCTCCCTCCCTCCCTCCCTCCCTCCCTTCCTTCCTACCTTCCTTCCCTTCTTCCTCCCTCCCTCCNCTCTGGGAATCTCCTGTCTCAGGTAGGGTTAGCAGGTAGACCATTATGTCTGCTTGGCTTTTATCTGGGTGCTGGGGTTCCTAATCTCTGTGCTCACACTCTCACAGACGGTACTTTGTCTACCCAGCCATCTTTTATCTCCAGAAGTCCTACCTAAGACAATTTTTATGTTGTTTGTAAGAAATTGGTGTGCAGTTGGGATCTCAACTCCTTTATTCATCCTTAAAGATGGAAACACATAGTGACTCACAGTTAGATCATCACTGTCATTATTTCATTATTACAGTGTCAGCTCCAGCTCCTTGGTATTTTTAGATGAGAGAGAGAGAGAGAGAGAGAGAGAGAGAGAGAGAGAGAGAGAGAGAGAGAGAGAGAGAGAGAGAGAGAAAACGCAATTGCAATGACCCCTGAGCCTTAGGCATAGGTCTTTTTTGGCTGATGGTTTCTCCCTTGGGGCTGTACTCCACAACTCTACATTTTTATTGCTGAATGGTTTTCTGTAATTGTTGCAAAGAGAAGTTTCTTTGCTGAGGGATGAAGACTACACTTATCTGTGTGTATAACAACAAGTATTTGGAATATAGGTAGGATTACAATGGTTTAGTAAAGTGGCTGGTTTACATTTTCCTCCAAGACCTATAGCTTCACTGGTTTTGGTTGCTGGCTAGCTTTCTTTCCCTCTTGAGCAAGTTTTCAATTCAATTAGAGAGCTGTTGGTTACTGCCAAGGTATATGGGTCAGTACTGAAGCCTTAGGGTTATATGATTTTGAAAACATATGCAAGTAGCATTGCATAGACTGAGCAAATTGTACTTATGTGTTTAGGAATATATATGCATATACATATATGTATGTATTTAACAAAACTTAATGAACAAAAGAGGCCATGGATCTGAAAGATAGCAAGGAGGGGCATATGGAAGGCTTTGGAGTGAGGAAGGGGAATGATGTAATTATATTATAATTTCAAAAAAATAAAAGAAATAAACATAGATTTAGCAGTAGAACATCAAGACAAGAAATCTCCTTGATTAGGTAATAGCATGGGTTGAAACTGCCTCTTGGTTCTTTTCAGTGAGCATTACTTCACTGTAAGCATTCAAACACTCCGTGTGTTCATAAAATTGAAAATGGATTTTTTTCATGTAGTATATCTTTATTCCAGTGTCCCTTCCCTCTACTCCTCCCAGTTTGCTTCCATCCAGATCCATACTTTTCTGTCTTTCATTAGAAAACAAACAGGCATCTAAGGTATAGTAATATAATATAAGATAAGACAAAACAAGCAAACAGAAGGAAAAGAGCCCAAGGAAAGGCTCATGAAACAGATTCAGAAACCTCTATTTTAAATGATATTTTTATTTATTCTTTGAGAATTTCACACAATATATTTGATTACAGTCTCTCTCCTCCTCTGACTTCTTCCAGATCCTTACCCACATCCATACAAACCAACTTCATATTCTTTCTCCATTTTAAAAATAAAAAGATGGTCATTGTGGAGCATGAATATAATCCCAGAACTCAGAGGCAAAGTCAAGCAGATCTCTGTGAGTTGGAGGCCAGCCTGGAGTATACAGTGAGTTCCAGACCAGCCAAGGCTATATAATGAGACTCTTTCAAAATAAAATAAAAACAAAACCCATGGAGTCCAGTTGTGTTGGCTGACTACTCCTGAGCATGTAGGCTGCCAGAGTCTGATTGATACAGTTTGATTGATGGAATTTGATTGATAGGTCCCTCCATTAAAGAAAACTGACTTTCCCTTTTCTAGCAGCTATCTATTGAAAATAACTTCTTGGAAACTTTGTGTCCCATTCCCTCTTCTGTGCTGGCATTTTGTCTGACTTCAGCTCCTGCAGGTCTTACGCATCCTATCACAGTATCCAAATATGTGTGCCTCTCCATATTACTCCCCACTTAGGTTTCTGAATAGTGACCTTAAATATTTTAATTTTGAAAAAATAAAACTTATGAAATATCAAAAAACAAACAATAGAAAAGCACTACAACAACAACAAAAATATGTCAAGACAATCCCAAATTTACCACCTGGAATTTAATGTTGCTTACCAATTATTTTATTTGCTTCAACTTTTATTTTAAGTGTTAAAGAAAACATTTCAAAAAGGTCAACCATTGTGGACTCAACAAAAATATTTAGTGTAAATTCATTGAAAATGCATTAGTGTTGTCAAATATGAGCTTTCTATGGCTATATAAACATAATTACACATGATTTTCTCTAACGGACACAGTGGACACTAGCTTGCTGTTACTTTCACTATTCTCTCAACTGAACTGATAATAGAAAACTTTCACTTGGTTAGGGCTATAAAGCTGTTTTGCCCTCTCTCATGTTTCATTCTTTGGCAATTTATATATACTGATTACGACTAGCTATTGTTAACTGCCAATTTTATACAAGCTGGCAACCCCTGAGAGATTGTCTAGGTTAGGTTGGCTGGTGGGCATTCCTTTGAGAGATTTTCTTATGTTATTGAGGTGAAAAGATCCACAGTAAAAATGATGGCACCACGGGTGGCACCATGGGTGGCACCATTCCCTAGACAGGGATTCTGAATTATAGGAGCATGGAGATATCTGAGCTGATCACTATTATGTCCTGCACTATTCTTTCTTCAGCCTGCAGGCATGTGACCAGCTGCTTTAAACTCCTGCAGCTTCACTTACCTACTCTAATAACTGTGGTGCAGCTGTGAGTTAACTAACCCTTCTTCCTTAAATTCTTTTATCAGTATACTCAACCACAACATCAGGCAGAGAAGAGAGACACTCATCTTTCTCTTTCATTTCTTTTCTCTTTCAGTCACTTGTATTTACATCCATCCACTTGGGGAGTTAAATGTAACCCATTTATTATTTATTGTCCATATAGTATGTCATCTAAGACAAAGTCATCTATGCAAAAGTGACAAAGGGAGCATCCCCAAACAGCAGTGTCTTAAGCAATATGGTTGGTTTGTTCTCATGTAAACAATGTAAAGGGGCAATTTCATAATACCTGGCAGCTCCTCATCACCAGTGCAAACTCTGGCTGTCTTGCCATGCTCAGCATACTCCAGCTTCTAGATCCCATGACTCAACTTTCTTGGTTTTGTGGTTCATGCTTGTGGTTTCGGATAGCTTTTGAGGCTATAACTCCCACATCCACTTTCCAAACAGCAGGAAATTAAAAAAAGAGAGAACATTGCCAGGGTTTAATAATTAAGGGAGTTAGACCACGCTTTTATAATTAAAGAAGAATGGAATAATGGATACTGAGTGGGAACCAATAGGCTTTGTATCCTTCTACATAATCTGCCAAATGCAGGCTGCTATTCAATTATTCTGAATGCGGACTTATTTCTTTATTTCTCTCATGCTGTGGCTTTGTGGAATGTCTGGGTCAGCTGCTTTTGTGTTCTGCCTCTGAGATGCTGGGACTTGCTTTTGGTGAGAAAAGTAACAACCTGATTAAATTGGCATTGGAAAAAAAGTCTCTCGTTATGTAGAAATGCAGATGCTGTAATACTGTCTGCTAAAAGCTATTAAATGGCTTTCTTGGCAAGCATATTATTGTAAATAGTCTCACACTGGATAATTTTAAAGCTATATAGTAGTAATAGCCAGAGAACAAACAGGATAGCTATGTTATGATAATCTTTCCGTTCAACTTTCTTTTATCACTGCTTGCCAGGTACTGATTTTTAGTCCTTCACAAATGCTAACTCCCTGGAGTGTTCCCCTTTTGTCCATATAGTGGGACTTTCTCACAGGTCACATGACTTCTGATGACACCACCAATTTCGGATAGCTGACTGTGTGCTTGCTATTCTCTACCTTTAGGATTTTGTGTTTAGACTTCTTTGATGGTAGATAGCAGGACGTATGGACTATTTAAATCATAGAGTTTGAGAGGGTTCAGAAACATATAATTACCATGCAGCAATTGTGCCCTATAAGGGGCTAATCGTGCCACTTTCATACATCAATGACATTCTGATCAAATCTCTCACTAACATTTTTACCCAGTCCCTAACTTCCTTCCTTTCTCCAAATATTCTCTTTTCATTTCATGTCCCTTACTTTTCTGGATTCCTTTCTATGCTTTAGACCCCATTATCCATGCTCTTATTTCATTTTTACAGGGGATTTCAAGTAATTTGCACATATGAATGCTGAGGTTGAGGGTCAAATGCAAAATTAAACCTCAATGTTTTGAGACCTAAAACCTTAACAGCTGCTCTTTTACATTATGAGGATTCCTTACTCTGTCTGAAAAAGTTCGGCTAGTGTCTTTTGTTACCAATACTGATACAAACATGAACAAAATCTCCTGGTGATAGGAAGAGATGAAGAGAGGAATGGAAAGAAAGAGAAAGGCAAAAAGAAAAGAAGAAGAAGAATATGAACCTAGTGACAAGTACACTTCGTACCCAAAAAGGAGTTTTGTTTCACAGAGTGTTGGGTGTTGCTTATAGATAATAGGTAAGCTGATATGGAAAACAATCAGAGTGTACCCTTTTGATAATCCCACAGTCAGCTAGTCTGGTGCATTGTAGCAGAAAAATCTCCCTCTAGAAGAAGAACTTCGAACCACCTCTGCCTAAGTTCATCCTCTTACTAACACTATGTGTTAGACAAGGCATTTGATCCTAGCCTCAGCCCTGAAAACCTTGCTTCTTCAGAATACCTTTTACCATTAGAGTTGAAAGAACATTTTGCTTCAAATATACTGTGCTTTGCAGAACAGTTCCAAGAGCTGGAATCCATCATGTTCACAACAATGAAAGGGTTCAAGCTTGACAGATTACAAGGCTGTACTCTTCCTTGTTATGCCTCCAGCTTCCTTTCTGTTTCCCTGATGCTATACATTTTAGATCATGTTCATTTTTTTCCTACATCTTCAATAAGCACATTTATTTTCTCCCATTTGTGCATTGCAGAGCTGTCCATGATATCACAACATCCTCCAAAACACAAGAAGGGGTGGGGAGAAAATGAGGTTCAAAACATGGACCTGTGTAGGCAGAGTGTTACCATTATCTGTAGTAAACAGGCCAGCCTTAACAATTCATCTTCATCTTTCATTCAAAACTGACCCCATCAGCCCTCAGCATCTCTGTAGGCATCAGCCAGATGCTCTTACCATAGACTCTTTCTCTGCAGCTTCCCCTCGAAGCTGTTTTTAAGGCAGAACTTAGTTTATCTTTTTGGATTCAGTTTGTCTTGCTCGACCCTTGGTTCCACATCCAAGTAAAGCCCTGTGAGTATCTACTTGGACTGAGCTCACACTCTTCAAGCCCATGAAGAAACTTGCTTTAATAAGAAACTTCAGTCAGTTTCTTGTGGCTTGAAATTTGTCTGTGTTATCTTTCACTTGTTCTCTCATAGTAATACTTGCACTTGCCCATCTACTAACCCTGGTTCAATCTAAGGACCTGTCTATGGCACAGAAATTTCAAGAACAGAGCAGAACAGAGCATTGAAATCTCTCCCCGACTTCCTCCTCAGCAGCCTTCTCAGCAGCCTTCCTGTCAAGGTACTACACGTAGATACTTCTGAATGACCTAAATGAAATTGCAAGTAAGACTACAGACACAGTGCCTGCAGTGCTTGACAGACCTGGATTTGTTTTTATTTTTTCTGCTGCCATCTTTGTATACATATGCTTTGGTTTTTTGAATGAAAATGTATTTACTGAAGCTCTCAGTTCCTGAGTACAGGTGCTTTCTTTTTTATGTACATGATGTTCAGGTCAAACTGTTTTTTGTTTTTTGTTTTTAACAAAATCTCAATCATTTGATTTGACCAGTGAAGATTCAAGAGCCAGATGCTGTGGTGAAAGCCTGGTAATTAACAGGGAAACAAAACAAAACAACAAAAAAACGCTCCTTCACACCAAATGTCTCTCCCTTCTCCTTCCTGTCCATCTCTATCCGTCCTCCCGACTCCCTCTTGCTCTCTCTCTATTTTTTTCCCTTAATGATCCTATGTTTACTTCCTGCCAACTGGTTGCTTGTTCCACCTCTTGACCTATGGTTGACTTTATTAAATCCTGTTTTCAATATTCAGGTATAAAGCTCTTGGATTAAAGGTGTATACTAAGGCTGAGCCACACCACAACTAAAATAGTTTTTTTTTTCCATTCAATAATGCAATTTCACGGTTCGAAGTGTGAGCAAATATCTTGCAACAGCCCACTGTCCTTGCCACCTTGTTTATACCTTCAAAATTAGCCAATTATTTCATCTTAAATACTGTTTTTTTAGGTCTTTTGAAAAGTTATACAGACACACATACACACACACACACACACACACATCGGAGAAAACACAAAAGGTTTTCCTGATATTGTGTTTAAGTTTTGAAGGTTTTGTTTGCTTCTAAGTTAGCTTTCCATTGCTAGCCTTTTATTTCCCCAGCCACTTCCTCAGCCATTATCTGATTACACTGTCTTTATTGTAGTGTAATAGCTCTTCTGTATTTCCGTCTTTGAAGGAAGTGTCATGGGACCTCATTTGCACTAGGGTCTTGCACACTATTTGGTAGAGCTAGTTTGTATCCATGGAGATCAGCAATAGGTGGGATGTGAGAATGGTGGCAGGAACTGGTGAACCAAAGTCATCTGAGTAGGACCACTGTGAGGCCATTTTGAGATCCTGTGTAACAAGAAATGACCCGAAACCACACTAGCAATGAGTACCATCTCTTAAAAGCATTTTATATGTAATGTGACAAGCCCGATTTCATCTTTACATTGGTACTCATTTATGACGATCCAAATTCACAGTAGAAAGCAATCTTTGTGTTAGCAAGTGTTTTCCATGACAACAGAACACATAGAGGAAATATGGGATGTCTAGCATAGTGATGGAACATGAGAAGTCACATGATTTGCTTGGGGGCTGCAGTACCATTAACACTTCATGTCTCATTTGAAGGCCTGGTGACCAGAATGGGAACAAATGACAGGAGAAGATAGCTGTTTGAACTGAAGGAGGGAATGGATGTCCCTTCCTTCACTGTTTCGTTCTAGTCAAGCTTTAATGGATTGGATGATGTCTGCCCACATTGATGAGGAAGGATAGACTTTTTCACCCAGTCTCATGATTCAAATATTCTAGTTTGAAAACACATTCATACACCCTCACATACACAATGGGAAATAATGTTCGAATAGCTATCTGGGTATTTTTTTTTTAGCCAAGTCACACTGCTATAGAATTAATAATCACAAGCCTAGAAGCTGTGACAGGAACCCTGAGTGATCAGCTCTAAGGAAGAAAGCCAGGCCTTTGTTTTAGAGTCATACGGCACCTTTTTCCTTTCTTTTTTTAATGTGCTCACGATCAAAGTCAATGCCCCACACATGCTCAGCCTGGAGCTCAGCACAGTTCTTTAGTGGCATGTGGATTCAAGGCTCATTTATCACTCAGGATTATACTTTTTTCTCAATATATTTTAAGAAAAAATTACTAATCGAAGTAAATTGCCCAATATTCCAGGACTACCAAAGTTACATAGTGCTTGTTCAGAATTCTTTACTTTACTGAGCTACATTAGTGTATTATTCTTTCTTTGTGTCTTTGTGGATGAAAACAGATCAATGTTGAACTCTAAAAGATTCATAGGAACATATTTAGTGGTTTTCTAATAGATCACTGCAGAGATGACCATAGCTTACTTACCATTTAATATTTGTCTTTGTCTTGATTACTCTGACATTATGGCTTCCTCTTCTACCCATTTTCCTTCAGAAGACATGATTTCACTCTTCCTAGTAGCATATTAATACTGTGCTATGTATAAATACCAGGGTTTCTTTATACATTTGTTTCTTAATAGGTTCCTAGGCTGATTCTATAGTTTGTGACTAGTCCTGCAATGACAATGAGTATGCAAAAGTCTCCTTGTGTGCATGCGGGAGTTGTGTAGCTGGGTCATGAGGTAGATACGCTTTAGGTTTCTGAGTGATGCTCATGATGTTCCTACAGTGGATGGGCTGATGTACATTCCCACCGGTGATGTCCATTGGTACCTTTTCCTGCACATGCTCATGGGCATGTGTTTTTGTTACTATGGTACTTCGGAAAATAGCCCTTCTCACATGAGTGAGATGAATTCTCAATACAGTTTTGACATTGATTTCTCAGGTGACCCAAATTGTTAAATGTTCTTTCATATACTTATTGATCATTTGTACTTTAGGAGTGGCAGCTACATTTTATGCAAACACATAATCTAATTCCCGTATTAGCACTCTTCACACAGCAATATTTCATTAATTCAGAGCACACTCCTGTGAGTTTCTGTTATTTTAGTCACTGGGTTGCACAGAGGAGGAACTCATATTTGCTCTTTAACCACAGCACTAAAATTTATGGTTGGCATACCATAATTTTATTTAAGTTTTATGAAAACAACATGAAGTAGACATTAGTACTTTGTTTCAGTAGGTACAAACACTGAAGCTCGTAGAGTTAGGTTACTTAGTAACTCATGTTGTTTCTCTTGGCATAAATAATAAACATGAAAACTAATTTCTAAATTAATAATGTAGAATAATATTGTTCAAGGCATGTTTAAATTGCTTTAGACGTACAAACAACTCTCTCAAGTTTTGAGCATTTAAATATACATGTCAGTATAAATATTAATTGAGTAAATCCAATTATTCATCAATTTCTAAATCGTAGCATTTGGTGTATTGGAAACTATTAACATTGCTTAAAAATCTGCTGTATTCCACTGTTCTTATTTCAGAGTAGCAGATTCCCTTATTTAAATTAGTGAGTTTTCTCACTCTGTCACATGGCCAAGCAGGATTTATATGCAAAGCTGTTGGTGAACTATAAGGAAGACGAGAATATTTGGAGGTGTGAGATGACATTCATGTCCCTTTCCTAAAATGGTACATAAGAATTGTAAGTCTGAGAAAGTGCTCAGCCGAGTGCAGCTGTGCCTCCCCAGCTGTGCCTGTCCTTTTCTTAACCAGATGGCATAGATACCATACTCCCTGCTCAACAGGCAGCCAGTTCCTCCCAAGATGTTCTCAATAATTTTTAACTCTCAGTATTCGTGGAGAGATAAAACCTAAAGTGATTTAACATAAGTTCATCTTGGAACCTATCCTTCATCAAAGGGTGTGGGAAATAATCTATGGTCTTGCTTTAAACCCGTTCGAATCTTTTCAAGTTATTTTTAATCTGTTTAAGATAGATGACAATTGTACAAATTTTATTAACATTTGTCAATAAAGTATGATTATTGCCTACTCTATTCAAAACAAAACAAAATTTTGTTTAAAATCCCATTATGTTTAAAATAGAATTTCGGGAAGGTTTCTCTTAGTTTCAGTTAAGTTAGCTAAGGTTTTAATAGCTCTTAGTCTTAGAAAGTGAGACACAAAAGAATTTTTTATATGCAATTATGCTTATACCTAGTGAGTTTTCCATTACTATTCTTTAAAACTATTTTCAGTTAAAAAAACAATTAAATCACATTCTTCCTCCTTTTTCTCCCTTTCCATCCACTCCCTATAGTTAACTTCTCTTGAACCCCCTCCATATCTCCCACAAAGCTTTTTTATCTCTGATTAGACATATGCACACATATGAGTAGGCACAAATTTATGTATCAGAGGATGTGTTGGAGGATGGTTTTGTGCGCTGTGCGAATGTTGTGTTTGTATTATTCAAATGCTGGTTTCTGTACCAGTAGAAAGTACAGGCCAGACTTTGGTATGGTTATTATTATTATTTTTTTATAAAGCATCACCTGTCTCAGTGATTTGTAAACATTCTATTTCATTATCTTCTTATTTGTTAATAAATAGCTGGATCAGCCTATTAGTTGGGCATAAGAGGATAGGACAGAATTTCTGATCCCAGTCAGGGGGTCCCAAGGGAGATGAGAGAGAGGAGAGAAAGACCATGAAGAGAAAAGATGTGGAGAAACCATATGGAGAGAGCAGGAGGATTTGCTGTTCAATCACGATGATAAAGCTACCATGATGACATACATGAACCATTGTGAGCCAGGACAAGACTCAGATGTGGCTGGGAACTAGGCAGCCTTAGAGGGTTAACATAGCTCAGAATCTGCCCATCTTAATGCATGGAGCTTGTCAATAAAAATACCAAGTCTTAGTGTCTTTACTCATGAGTTAAAATGGGATAGAGCAGATGTAGGAAACCCAGCAGCTAGTTGAGAACATGGTGGGTATAGAAAAGCCCCAAGGATTATATTTACATCTCTGAGTTCATATTTGTTGTTTGTATGTATATGAATGATTTCAAAGCTGACCATTTTGCACAAGACAAACAACTACATAAAGGGATCATCACTAAGAGTGGCTTGTTATCCTCCCAACAGCCAATAGTTCCTTATAGTTCATTGTCTAGAGGTGGAACCTGATGAGATTTTCCTCTAATTAGTGTGTTTATTGATACTGCTTTTGTTCCAATATTGTTTATGCAGCTATTTCTAGGAGAGACTGTTGCACTAGAGACTTTCTGCTATTCTGCTTTTCTCATCTTTTCAGTTCCTCCCGTGTGATGTTTCCTGAAGTACAGGACCCATGAAGTAGTCTATCCACTATTTATTGATCCCTGCCTTGTGTCCAGTTGTGGTTTTCTGTGATCTCCATTTGCTATAAAGAGAACTTTCTTTGATGAGGGCTGGCAGCTACACTTAACTGTGGGTATAAAGATATAATTTAGGATATAGTAAGGAGTTATGTTGGTCTAGCAAAGTGGAACCAGTAGATTCTTTTTTTAAGGTTCATGATGTCACTGAAATTACTAGATTCAGGAAGCAGGCTAGGTTTCTACTATGCAGCAAATGATTTTATTCCTGTTGAGTGAGCCTTGACTTTATCCAATTAGGTACCTTTTGGTTGACACCAACATGCAAGTGTCACTTCTGGGACTTTATGTGTATCTTGACATGTTGGTAATTGTCATGGCTCATAGGTGTTACAGATGGTTAGGACTGTTTAATTGCCTCCTGCCTTTAGAAGCTTATATAATATTTCCTGGAACCATAAAAATTAGATGACAGGAAAGAGGCTTTCAGGCCCGAGCCAACTTGATTCACACAAGTTGTGTTCTGTATGTGTTGTCTTTTAAGCAATAGGAGTTGACACTCAACCCCTGAGAGGCAATTGAAGGCTATATTGATAAGCTGTATGGGTTTGAGAGTCATTTGAACTACCCTGACCAATCTTTGGAAAGAAGGTTTCTTGTGTCAGTTGCCAGGATTTTGTTAGTGTGTCATTCTTATGGGGGTGCATTTTAACTCTAAGTAACTAAACTTCCTTTAAGATCTGTTTGTGTGCAGGTGTGCTTGTGTGCACACATGCATGCATATGTATACATATATGTGTGTATGTATATGTATACATATATGTGTCTATGCATAAACTTACATAGAGTATGTATCGTTTTAGATAAGTATAAAATAATACAATTCTTTGAGGTTTCATCAAACATCCTTGGTGTTACCTGTCGATTCTGTATTCACCTCTTTTTCCCCCCTCCAGCTGGATTCCCAATTATTTTGTTTTTCACTTCATATCACCTGAATTCCACTGTTACTCTTCTAAAGTCCCTTTATATTTTTCTAGTTTCTGTGTTTTTCTCATGTTTTATACTTGTATTGCAAGATTTGAAGCTGGGATCCACAGATGAGAACATAGAGCTTTTATCTTTCTGGGACTGGGTTACTTTACTCAATATAATCTTTTCTAGTTTTATGAATTTACATGTAAATTTCTCAACAGTATTGCAGTGTATATGTGTCACATTTGCATGATCTATTGATGTGTTTTAGGACATTTATCCTGTGTCCATTTCCTAACTATTGTGAGTATGAATACAATGAACCTTGTTGAACAAGTATCTGTAGAGTAGGCTGTCTAGTCCTTTGAGCATATGAGCAGAAGTGATCTGGGCTGATCATATTCTATATTTATTTTTAGGTTTTTAGGATTCTTCATACTGACAGAGTGGCTATACCAGTTTGCATTCCCACCAGTAGTGGAGGAGAATATTTTCTCTATAACCTCACCAGCATTTGTTGTTAGCTGTTTTGCTGATCTTAATCATTCTGACTGGAGTGAGATGAAATCCCCAAATCAAAGTCATTCTAATTTTTATTTTAATGATAAGTTGTTTTTTTCCTTGTAAAAGGTCTGGTCTATGCCAATGACATTGACCTGGAATTCTTCTCCCTCCTCTATGCCTGTAATTCAAAGGCTTGGTCTCTGGATAGTATCCTATATTCCTGTATATTCTTATTCTATGCTTTTAATTTAATTTTATTTTTTTGCTTATTTTGTGTAGCTTCTCTATCTTTGAGTTCAGATAGTCTTTCTCCTGCTTGGTTACTTATATGGCTTCCCTTGAGATTTCAAACTGGCATATTGAGGTTTGCTCCTCCATCTTCATTTTAGCTAATGTTCTTTTCAATGTTTCTACCTCTTTATTGAATTCACTTTTCCAGTCCTGAATTGTCTTTGTTATTTCATCCAGGTGTGTACTTGTATTTTCATGAACATCAATCTTACATGTTTATTTTTATCCCCCTTGAAGTTCAATGAAGTGTTTATTCATGTCTTTTTTTTAAGAATTCATTGCTAAAGTTTATGATTGTTCTTTTAAATCTCTGCATTCTATAGTGCATCTTGGTAGTTTTTTATTATTATTATTATAGAGAGAACATCTGTAGAACTAGGGGGTTTAATGGGAGGTGTGATGCTCTCTTGGCCATTTATGTTTTGTTCCTTGGTTTGTTTGTTTTGCTGTTTGACCTAGGCATGTGGACTTCTTTCTTTTTTTTTTCCAAGTTTTTATTAGATATTTTCTTAATTTACATTTCAAATGCTGTTCCGAAAGTCCCCTTCCCCCTCCCCCCTCCCTGCTCCCCTGTCCACCCACTCCCACTTCTTGGCCCTGGCGTTCCCCTGCATTGGGGCATATAAAGATTGCCATCTTCTGTTACATATGGAGCTAGAGACACGGGTTCTGGGGGTTCTGGTTAGTTCATATTGTTGATCCTCTTCTAGGGTTGCAGACCCCTTCAGCTCCTGGGGTTCTATCTCTAGCTTCTCCATTGTGGGCCCTGTGTTCCCTCTTATAGATGATTATGAGCATCCACTTCTGTACGAGACAGCTATATCAGGGTCCCTTAAGTAGGCACTAGCTGTCCTATGCCATAGTGTCTGAGTTTAATGACTGATTATGGGATGGATCCCCCTGGTGGGATAGTCTCTGTATGGTCCATCCTTTCATCTTAGCTCTAAACTTTGTCTCTGTAACTCCTTTCATGGGTATTTTGTTTCCTCTTCACAGGAGGAATGAAGTATCATTTTTCCTTCTTGATGTTCTTGTGTTTTGCAAATTGTATCTTGGATATTCTAAGTTTCTGGGCTAATATCCATTTATCAGTGAGTGCATACCCAATGACTTCTTTTGTGATTTGGTTACCTCACTAAGGATTATATCCTCCAGATACATCCATTTGCCCAAGAATTTCATAAATTCATTTTTTTAAATAGCAGAATAGTACTCCATTGTGTAGATGTACCACATTTTCTGTATCCATTCCTCTGTTGAGGGACATCTGGGTTCTTTCCAGCTTCTGGATATTATAAATAAGGCTGCTATGAACATAGTGGAACATGTGTCCTTTTTACCAGTTGGAACATCTTTTGGGTATATGCCCAGGAGAGGTATTGCTGGATCCTCTGGTAGTACTATGCTGGACTTCTTTCTTAAGTTGTGTGTCTGTTGAGATTATCTGGGCTTTCTTTCTTTGTGCCATGTAGGAGTGTCATAGCCTGTCTGGGCCAGGAAAAGCTCATGAATGAACTATTTAGTCAGACCTAACAAAGACGGTCCCTAAAGCACGAGTCTATCTAGACGAGGGAAGTTCACAAATGATGTGGTTCACTGTCACAGGTCTGAAACTAGGCTGAGCAGCTTTCAAATGGCAGAGGTTTGGTGGAAAGTCCACTACTATTCCTATAATTTGAAATAATTCCCGGCCTGCAGAAGCAGGTGAAGGAGCCATCTTGGGTCCCAGATCCCTCAGAGACCAGTCTGTCCAGGTCAGCTCGCATTGGGCTTCAGACTTCTGGGTACCTTCCCTGCCAGAGGAGAGGTGTCTGCCCGGGAGGGCTTTGCCTGCTGGAGTTAGTGAGGGATCCATTTGTGTCCCAGGTCCCTAGTGACCAGTCTGTGCAGGTGAGCATGCAGGTTGCAGAGGCAACACATCTTCTGGGACAGGCCTTGTATCGGGCCTTCATCTTTAGCCAAGAGGAGGTCTGAACACCAGACCTCTGTGCACCTTCCCTGCAAGAGGAGAGCTTGCCTGCAGAGAGTACTCTGACTACTGAGACTCAGGAGAGGGCTAGACTCCCAGGACTGCTGACAGAGGCTAACAGAATCACAGGAGGAACAAGCTCTAACCAGTGACAACTATAACAACTAAGTCTAGAGACTACCAGATGGCGAAAGGCAAATGTAAGAATCTTAACAGAAACCAAGACCACTCACCATCATCAGAACCCAGTACTTCCAACGCAGCCAGTCCTGGATACCCCAATACACCTGAAAAGCAAGATTCATATATAAAATCATATCTCATGGTGCTGGTAGAGGACATTAAGAAGGACATTAATAACTCACTTAAAGAAATACAGGAGAACACTGCTAAAGAGGTAAAAGTCCTTAAAGCAGAAACATAAAAATCCCTTAAAGAACTACAGGAAAACACAACCAAACAGGTAATGGAATTGAACAAAAGCATCCAGGACCTAAAAAGGGAAGTAGAAACAATAAAGAAAACCCAAGTGAGACAACTTTGGAGATAGAAACCCTAGGAAAGAAATCAGGAACCATAGATGTGAGCATCAGCAACAGAAACAAGAGGTGGAAGATAAAATCTCAGGTGCAAAAGATTCCATAGAGAACATGGACAAAACAATCAAAGAAAATGCAAAATGCAAAAAGATCCTAACTCAAAACATCCAGAAAATCCTGGATACAATGAGAAGACCAAATCTACAGATAATAGGAGTAGATGAGAATGAAGATTTTCAACTTTAAGGGCCTGCAAATATCTTCAACAAAATAATAGAAGAAAACTTCCCAAACCTAAAGAAAGAGATGCCCGTGAACATACAAGAAGCCAACAGAACTTCAAATAGACTGGACAAGAAAAAAAAATTCCTCCAGACACATAATAATCAAAACAACAAATGCACTAAATGAAGATAGAATATTAAATGCAGTAAGGAAAAAAGGTCAAGTAACATATAAAGGCAGGCCTATTAGAATTACACCAGACTTCTCACCAGAGACTATGAAAGCCAGAAGATCCTGGACAGATGTTATACAGACCCTAAGAGAACACAAACTCCAGCCCATGCTACTATACCCAGCAAAACTCTCAATTACCATAGATGGAAAAGCCAAAGTATTCCATGATAAAACCAAATTCACACAATATCTTTCCATGAATCCAGCCCTTCACAGGATAATAAAGGGAAAACACCAACACAAGGACTGAAATGACACCCTTGAAAAAGCAAGAAAGTAATCCTGCAACAATCCTAAAAGAAGACAGCCCCAAGAACAGAATCCCAACTTTAATAACAAAAATATCAGGAAGCAACAATGACTTTTCTTTAATTTCTCTTAACGTCAATGGACCTGATTCCCCAATAAAAAGACATAGACTAATAGACTGGCTACACAAACAGGACCCAACATTTTGCTGCTTACAGGAAACCCACCTCAGGGAAAAAGACAAATATTACCTTAGAGTGAAAGGCTGGAAAACAGTTTTCCAAGCAAATGGTCCAAAGAAACAAGCTGGAGTAGCCATTGTAATATCGGATAAAATTGACTTCCAACAAAAAGTTATCAAAAAAGATAAGGAGGGGCACCTCATATGAATCAAAGGTAAAATAAACCAAGGTGAACTCTCAATTCTGAATATCTATGCTCCAAATACAAGGGCAGCCACACAGAGCTCCCAATGGAGAAGCTAGAGAAAGTACCCAAGGAGCTGAAGGGGTATGCAACTGTATAGGTGGAACAACAATATGAACTAATCAGAACCCCCAGAGCTCGTGTCTCTAGCTACATATGCAGCAGAAGATGGCCTAGTCGCCCAACACTGGGAAGAGAAGCCCCTTGGTATTGCAAACTTTATATGCCCCAATACAGGGGAACGCCAGGGCCAAGAAGTGGGAGTGGGTGGGTAGGGGAGCATGGCGGGGGGGGGGTAGATGGAACTTTCGGGATTTGAAATGTAAATTAAGAAAACAGCAAAAAAAAAAAAAAAAAAGAAAGGAAACTGTAGTAAAACTCAAAACATACATTGAACCTCACATAATAATAGTGGGAGACTTCAACACCCCACTCTCACCAGTGGACAGATCCTGGAAATAGAAACTAAACAGAGACACATGGACACTAACAGAAGTTATGAAGCAAATGGATTTAATAGATATATACAGAACATTTTATCCTAAAACAAAAGAATATACCTTGTTCTCAGCACCTTGTGGTTCCTCCTCCAAAATTGACCATATACTCTGTAACAAAACAGGCCTCCACAGATACATTTTATAACTTTACTAGGGTACGTAGGATAGATTGTTGGTACCTGATTCCGACTAGAAGTTATTGTTATATTTATTATCTTTCGGTTGTAAGTACACCTTTGACTTGTTGTGTGAAGAGTTAGTAAGGAACCAGTTCCTACTTTATTTCTTTCTTTAATTTCTGAAAGATCTCAAATTACTTTTACTTCGATGTTGTATCCCAAACTTATGGGACACAACGAAATGCCCTTGCATTTGGACCATAAATATTATAAAAAGATATGGAACACTTCACAAATTTGCATGTCATGCTTGAGCAGGGGCCATGCTAATTTTTCTCTGTATCATTCCCATTTTATTATATGTGCTGCTGAAGCAAGCACCCACATGACATTCTTATCTCCCAATTGTCACAGGTCCTAATGCCTTCCTACTACAGGTAGTGTTTTAATATATAAATTCAGGGAAAATGAAACATCCTTTCTATACCAATAGTTAACTGTAGTACAAATGATTTTGTTGTTGATGGCAAGATTAGCTCATTGGAATCATATTTCTCTTCACAGTCAGCACAAGTAAGTCAGACTCCAGGAGCGCTTGGCCCCCGCATTCTTAGCCCTTATAAGAGTTTAAAGCTTTGGCTTGGATCTAAAGAGCTTTAACAACTCTGTCATGTGGCTAACTGCCAAAGTCTACTGACTTGTCTTTCTGAATCCAGGTTTGATTTTCAGAGTATTTCTCACACAGCGGTATAGTGAAGTTTTGGAAATTGAAATCAAACCAAACACTCTTCCAAGAGTGGGAAAGGTTGGAATGTGATGCAAACTTCTTGCCATGGCTTATTTAGACTGCACACGGTATAATGCCATTCCACACTGCAGACTTATCTGCCACGGTATAATGCCATCCCACACTGCAGACTTATCTGCGCACGGTATAATGTCATCCCACACTGCAGACTTATCTGTACACGGTATAATGCCATCCCACACTGCAGACTTATCTGCACACGGTATAATGCCATCCCACACTGCAGACTTATCTGCCACGGTATAATGCCATCCCACACTGCAGACTTATCTGCCACGGTATAATGTCATCCCACACTGCAGACTTATCTACCACGGTATAATGTCATCCCACACTGCAGACTTATCTGCCACGGTATAATGTCATCCCACACTGCAGACTTATCTGCCACGGTATAATGCCATCCCACACTGCAGACTTATCTGCCACGGTATAATGTCATCCCACACTGCAGACTTATCTGCACACGGTATAATGCCATCCCACACTGCAGACTTATCTGCCACGGTATAATGCCATCCCAGACTGCAGACTTATCTGCCACCGTATAATGCCATCCCAGACTGCAGACTTATCTGCCACGGCATAATATTATCCCACACTGCAGACTTATCTGCTGACTACTTTTGACTCTGGCCAAAAAGAACAGACTTCCAACCATTCCTGGCTCTTTGTAGGTACTGAAGGCTCAGGCTCTAGGTCCAAATGGGACTTCTTCCTGCATTTCGTCTAACTCCAACTCATTAAAAAGTTCTTGTTTCCTACTCTACATTCCTTATTTTATAGTCATCCTTTTTATTTTAGATCCAGCCTGAAACTACAGTGTTTGGTTGACTATTTTTTTTTTTTTTTTAGCTTCCTCCCTGTCTTGGGACACAAGCACTTTGATGACAGGGTCTTGGGATCTGCTACATGTCTAAAGCCCAGAACTGTGTGTGACAAAGTGTGGGTGTGTAGAAACTGTCTGGTGAGTAAATAAACATTACAGCTAATAAACTATTTTTATTAACTGTAATGATCTTTGCCTTGTCCTAAGTAATTAATTGACATTTGGACATTTATTTTATATTAATTCTTTAGGGTATTATATCTTTCCTAAATTATTCCATGTAAACACTTTTTGTCAGTTTCTCTTTTATATTCTTCTTAAATTTTCAGGTTAGTATATAAAGGAAAGGTTTCATCATGGCATCTTTAACATGTGAATCATCCTACTTTATTATTGAAATTTATTCCCCTTTCCCAGGACCATCCTCTACTCCCTCTGCATCCAGCTGGTTTCTTCTTCCATTTGATCCATCTTCTTTTTGCTTATATTTCATTTATCCACTATTTTTTGTATTTCCCACCTCCCATAAACTCTTCTTCCTTTTCTAGTTTCATGTCTTATGTACACACATATAAATATGCACACATGTGATTTCAATCCAGGTTTCATGTATGAGAAGAATATCCTCTTATATTGGCACTGTCTTACTTTGTTTTATTTTACATAATTATTTCTAGTGGCATCTACTTCCTGTAAGTCATGACTTTATTTTCTTTTCCAAATGAACCTGGTTCCATTATGTATAGGTACCACATTTTTCTTATCAAGGCACTGGCTGGAGGACATCTATCCTAGTATAAATTCCTTGCTAATTTAAACAATGCAGTAGTAAACTTTGGTGTGCAAGCATCTCCAAGTCCTTTGGGAATATACTCATGAGTAATATAGCTGAGTCAAATAGTAGTTCCATTTTCAGTGTTTTGAGGATGCTTCATATTAATTTCCAAAGTGGAATCACATTTGCCTTGCTATTAGCATTGAATAAGAGATATTTTCACAAATATTCATATTAGCATTTACTAAATTTTCGTTTAATTTAAAAAATTTCTTTGTTTGCTTGCTGATAGCCATTTTGACTTGGGTCATGTAGAATTGCAAAAGAGTTTTAGCCTGTATTCCACAGATAGTTAAGGATGTTAAAAATCTTTCAAGTATTTATGGACCATTTTTATTTCTTTTGTAAAGAACTGTCTATTTAGTTCATTAATCCATTTATTGGATTAGATGTTTTTGTACTTAATTTTTAACCCCTTGTTTTATACATAGCTATCAAAAATTCTTCCCATTGTATAGGCTGAATCTTCTCTCTGCTGACTGCTCTGATGGTCAGGTATTTATTTAGCTTCATGTAACTCTACTAACCAAATTAAAAAAGATTGTGTTCTGTGCTATTAGAGCCTTGTTCAGAATACCTTGCCAATGTCTATATCTTGAAGTATTAACCTATCTTTTCCACTTGTAGTTTCAAAGTTTTAAACCATACCTCCAAGTCTTTGAGCCATTTAAAAGCAATCATCAAATCATCATTGTTTAATGTAAGCAGAGTGAGAGATAGTGATTTAGTTTCAATCTTTTTATATATATGGAATGCTAGCCAATTGGGAGGAAGCTTCCAGGTAAATTTCAACATGATTTCTGTATGTCCAATATATGTGATGTGTTAATATCTGATTTTTTTGCAGGAAAATATGAGCAAAGGCAATAACCTGTTTGTAACTTTGGAGTTCACTGATGCCTTTCTGGTCAACAACTCATCAGGGAGGTTAGCACATCTGTGACTGAAGTTTTTATTTAATAGCTCATCATCTCTGGGATTGGTAATATTTACCAAGCACAGCATGTTCAAATGTTCTCTTTTGAATATAACTTGGCTTTTCTAATGGTAAAGCGGTAGGTTTCCTTAGAGCTTCTTTACCCATCCCTAGCTTTTGTTAATCTAACTCACTGTTTTGTTTTTTAAAACATTGAAAGAGAATTGTGTCAAAAGAATTGTATTTACTAGGTATTTATTTCATCATCTTTTCTTGCATCTCACTATTTCTTGCCGTCACCTTCTTTCTCACTGGAATTCTTTTGGGGATCTCTTCTATGCTTCTGTCCATAAGAGAACCTCTTTGCTTTGTTTGCTTGATTTGTTTTCATAATCTTTACTCTAAAACAGTTTTACCAGATCCACAATTGCAGATCAACTAAGTATGCCATTGCTGATACTTATTATCTTCTGATTCTGAGTAATACAGTGCCTTCAGGCCCTCATCTCAGTAGATCAATGAACACGACAATCCAAATGGTGGCGATAAGGTGTCCAAAGTAGGTTATCTGGATAAAGCTTCGTAAACATAGGCTTCCTTTTGGATCAGTTACTCTTTATCAAGTGAGAAGCTGGGCTGCCTCATTTGCCCGAGTTCCCAGGGTCTGAAAGTTGACTTTGCAGACATGTTGATTTGCTGTTGTCTAAGATAGAGTGCACTGAAGGCACAGACTGACCACATCCATCCTTTCGACTCACTTGTTCCATCCCAGAGTATGTTATTAAAGGCACGACTCTATGACATTTGAGCAGGGTACACTGCCACACCAACCAGTGCTCAGTCAGTGCTGCCCGGTATGCTCCACTGTCAGACAGAGACTAATGGGAACTCAGCGTTATTTGTGCTGTTCTCAGGTTTGGCATTTTTTTCTTTTCCCTTATTAAGCCTATTGCTCATTTAGTACCAAAGCCTGATATGTGACAACTAAGCTACTTGTCACATACTATATATTACTCATTCAGGCCATGGTAAAAACCTATGTCTTTTGGTTGGTGTAACGTTAAATACCCAAAAATGTACAAAGCATCCAGTGCAGAGTGAACCCGATAATACCTGTGTGATGCTTCTCTTATTAACAATATGAAGGAAAGAATTTTACATTTTCTTACTTTTTCTTCATATTCCTCCCATATCCACAAATAGTGCCTAGAAGTTATCGTTGACTTTTTAGAATTAAAAAAAAAAAACCAACAACAACTCCCAATCAATAATAGATTCTAAAAGAAAGTCTGTACTAAGACTTAGAAGAAAACACTTGCTTAAACATTAATCACATCTCTGCTATCAATTATGAAGTGCTTTAATAAACACAAAATGTATAATGATTGTTTACTGTTTTTTATTTGAAACATTGTATACACATCACAGGAGCAGGATGAATCTGCAATTAATTAGCAAGTGATCATGACAGCATGCCACCCTATACAATTTATGCAACACCTGCCTTTATTATTTTAGAATCCATGAATGAGAACAATCACAGCAAAGTGCCATTTGACAGACAAGCCACCTAATTAAAATGCTACCAGGCACAGAAAATGGAGCAGAAATTAATCAGGAAGAATGCTGTTTGCCAAAGTCAACAGATTATTAATACAATACAGAAATACCGGAGCATAAAATAACTCCATCTTCCAAACATTCTAGGCAGAGGCTTTAGAAGACAACTCAGTTTAGAAAATTTAATTTCTTTTCAATTATTTGGGAGTGGTTTTAGAAGATCAGAGACCATTATTGTCTGCAGAAATTACAGTGTTTTGAGGAACAATAGAGGTTTAGATAATTAATAAAAGCACGTTAGAATGTCAGGCTTGTTCAGGAAAAGTTTCACACTATTGATGGACCTCACTTTCTTTTAAAAGTATGATAAACAGTACATAGAATCTAAGTAATGACTATATGAGGAGGCTAATCTTCATTTTCAACTTCATTCAGCTTAGAATTGTAAAGAAATATACCTATGAGTATGTCTGTGAGGGTGTTTCCAGATGTTGAACTGAAGAAGCAAGACCTATATTCCAAATGTTAGTCTCATGATTTCATGGGTTGGAGTTTTAGACTGAATTAAAAGAGAAAAAAGAGAAGTAGTCTTATTACCAGTGTTCCTCTTTCTCTGCTTTCTGACTGTGGACACTTTGACTGGCAACCTTTTGGTCTTCCCACAATGCTTTCTTCCACGATTGACTGTATCCCCTCAAACTGTAAGTTGAAAGTGATCCCTGTCCTTAAACTGTTTACAGGTATCTTGTCACAGCCACAAGAAAAGTGACCAATGCAGTGGCTAACAGGACAATCACTTACTTGTAAGGAAGCCACCTAATGTGCATGTGTAACAGTGGCAAGAAGGAGCAGAGAGGTCACAATCACATCTGAGATTCCAGTGCTGATGGGATCCTTTACTTTTTCAAACAGCCATGCTCTTAATTCTGAAGTTTTAATTGCGTGTTCTAAAGAATTTGTAGTGAAGGAGTATACAACTTTAAGTAAGTTATTATCTAGTAATATTTCTGCTATTTTAGAAGTTAATATCCTGCTTAGATTATTGGCCATGTTCTGCTGTATTTTGAGCAATGTTAAAGCTCAGGCCTCAACCATTTTCATATCATTCAGGGCATCTTGAATCAACATGACCTCCATTAGAGATCTTAAACTGAATCTACTATAAATGGGCAGAAGAGAGCAGGAAGATGACACAGTATGTAAAAGTCCTTGTAGTATAAGTCTGATAACCTGAGTGTGTAAAAGTCCTTATAGGGCAAGACTGATTCCCTGAGTCCAATCTTTGAAACTCATGTAAAAATATCTGTTTGCAAATGGTATGCATCTGTGAACCCAGCACTCTTATTGTGGGAGATGAAAAATGGAGATAGGATAATTTCCCTGAAACTCATAGGCCAGGCAGCCCAGAGTATACAGAATGGTAGAAACAAAGATCTGGCCTCAGGCCAGAGAGATGGCTCAGTGGTTAAGAGCATTGACTGCTGTTCTTCCAGAGGTCCTGAATTCAATTCTCAGCAACCACATGATGACTCACAACTGTCTGTAATTAGAGATGTCCTCTTCTGGTGTGTCTGAAGACAGCCTCACTGTACTTATATAACATTAGCTAAACAAACAAACAAACAATCAAATAAAAAAACAAATAAATAGATCCAGTCTCGGATTAAGGTAGAAGGTTCAGCTGTGCAAAGCATATGTGGTAATGGAGTGATCAATCTGATTTGGTATGTCTATATTACATTCTCTCTCCACAGTGCTCAGGGAACATTTCAGAAGAGAGGGCAGAAAGGTTGCAACGGCCAGAGACTGAGAACAAATGCTGTGACATAGTATATGAACATGACATAGCTGCTGCATTCATGAATTCATAAAAGCTGTGGGCAAATTTCCATGACCTGAACAAGATCAAGCCAGTCAACACTCATACAGCAGTGGGGAAAGGGCTCACAGGTCTGACCTCTAGGTGAGAAGCTATTGGCAGTTGCTAGCTGCTAGGAAAGAGAGAGAGTCAAATTTCTTCAAGACTATGATGCTAATAGGTCTCTCATGTTCTAATGGTTGGCCCCTAACCCTTGCATATAAAAGCCATACCAGTTGAACTCAGTGGCCTTTAAAAAGACAAAATAAAGAGACATGAAATTGAAAGGGATGTAGAGGAGAAGGGTCTTGTCTTGAAAAAGTAGGAGGGATGGAGAGACAGGTAAATATGCTTAAAATACATTATGAATTTTATAAGGCATATGTATACATAAATTATATAATATAATATATATATAATTTACATATATATTACATAATTTAAATATATGGATATATGGAAGAAAGTTTTTCTTTCTTTTTTTCTTTTGATATTTTATTTATTTACATTTCAAATGTTATCTTCTTTCCCAGTTTCCCTCCATCCAGGAAACACCCTATCACATCCTCCCTCCCCCTGATTCTATGAGGGTGTTCCTCCACCCACCCACACACTCCTACCCCCACCCTCACCCTCAATTCCCCTACACTGGGGCATCTATTGAGCCTTCATAGGATCAAGGGCCTCTCTTTCTACTCATGCATGACAAGGCCATCCTCTGCTACATATGCAGCTGGAGTTATGTGTACTCCTTTGTTGATGGCTTAGTCCCTGGGAGCTCTGGGGTGGATGAAAGTTTTTTTTTTCTTTTATAAAAATGTGGAAGGAGAGAGCACATTCTCCAAAAATTCAAATGTGTACAGTGGCAATTGTACACTGGCGCACACAAAAATACAGTACACACACACACATACACACACATACATACACCACAGAATTTTAAATATAGTTGATGCATATATCTTTAGGGCCTTTAAGGCTGTGAAGAGTCACCATAATTACAGCAACTCTTATAAAGGAGAAAATTTTAGGAGGTCTGGCTTACAGCTTCAGATGTTTAGTCCATTATTATCATATTGGGAAGCATGGTGGTATGCAGACAGAAATGATGTTGGAGAGGAAGCTGAGAGTTCTACATCTGGATCCTCAGGCAGCAGGAAAAAAAATATTGACCCACTTGGCCTGGTTTGAGCTGCTGAGACCTCAAAGCAGTGACACACTTCCTCCAACTAAGACATAACTATTCTAACAAGGCCACAACTTCTAATAGTACTACTCCTTATAGGCCTAAGGGGGCCATTTTTATTCAAACCACCACGGCATATAAGATAAAACTTGCAATATTTTTCATTATGAGTCTGGCTTCTTTTCCTTAACAAAAGGATTTCTAATTCAATCTTTTTTTTCCTGCAAATGTCATGATTTTATTCTCTTTATAGCTTAACAAAAATTGAATATTTTCTCACATTTTTATTCCATCTTAAAATTAATCTAGGCTGGATTTATTTTCAAGTTATTGTGAATAGTGATTAAATATACAAAGATGTGCAATTATCTCTGTTGGGTGTTGAATTAGAGTTCTTTAGGTGAATATGCAGGAGAGATATAGCTAGGTCATATGGTGGTGTTATTTTCACTTTCTTAAGGAAGTTCAACAATTATTTCCATAGTGTCTGTGCATGTTTATAATCCCACCAATGCATAAGGTTAATCTTACCTCACATCTGCCACATAATTTGATCATTAGTTTTTTTTGTTTTTTGTTTTTTTTTTTTGGATAATCATTATGATAGGGTAGGATGGAATATTCAAGTAGTTTTAATTTGCATTTCCCTGGTAGCTAAGATGTTGAAATTTTGCCCAGTTTCTTCACCTTCTCCTTCTCTTCCCTCCTCCTCCTCCTCTTCCTCCCCTCATCCACTTCCTCCATCTTCCTCCTCTTCTTGGTCTTCTTTTTGTTCTTGTTCTTATTCTAGTTCTTGTCTTGTTCTTCCACATTTATTGGGCATTTGTATTTCTTTTCTGAGAACAATATATTCAGTTCATCACCCCACTTATTAATTGAACGGTTATTTTATGGTAGTTAGTAATTATATATTCTTGATATTAACCCATTGTTAGATGTGTAGTTGGGAAGACATTTTTCCCATTCTGTAGACTGTCTTTAAACTCTGGTGATTACTTTCTTGGTGTGAAGAAGCTTTGGGTTTACATGTAAGCCAGGTATGGGTTTCATTTTGTGGATTGGGATCTATATTAAATCAGAAAGTGATTTTCACTCCCATAATGTTGTACCACCTGGGCATGTCCTGCAGGGCAGTCATTATTATGGACTATAGGGGTCGCAGTTGGTAAGACTGATGACTTCTTTGCTTTTCTACTAGCATGCACAGTGCCTTCAAGTATTAAGAAAGCAATCCATAGGTGTGTGGATTCATTTCTGGGTCTTCGATCCTATTCCATTGATCTACCTGTCTGTTGCTGTACCAGTACCATGCAGTTTTTATAACGATTGCTCTGTAGTACAGTTTGAGGTCAGGCATGGTGATTCCACCAGAGGTTCTTTTATTGTTGAGAAGAGTTTTTGCTAATCTAGGTTTTTTGTTATTCCAGATGANATTGGGAGGAGAGGCCCCTTGGTCATACAGACTCTATATGCCCCAGAACAGGGGAATGCCAGGGCCATTACGTGGGAGGGGGTGGGTAGGGGAGCAGGGCGGGGACGCGGGAGGGTAAGGGAAAATTTCTGGATAACATGTGAAATGTAAATGAAGAAAATATCTAATAAAGAGAGGAAAGAAAAAAAAAAAAAAGAAAGCAATCCAGTGGAGGTGAAGCTTTCCGATAAATATCAGTTAAAGTTCCTAATGTTTTATGGTTCAAGTATATAGTGTCCTCAGTAATTGAGACTTACTATAAATTTCTAGAGAGTTATTAATAACATTGGCAGTAGTATGTAAAGTTTGGGGGTCAATGAGACTTTACTTGACCATAATTCTAATATATATATATGGATATCCTTTTAATTCACTGTTATTTATCAACAAATTATCTTTTATATGCTATTTTAAAGTGTTTGTTTGTTTGTTTATTTATTTATTTATTTATTTATTTATTTATTTATTTATACTAAGAGGCAATTTTATGTCCTTCTGAGCTCTCTCTGTTTTTTTGCTGAATTCAACTATCTTTTAACCCAGGTTGTCAACAATCTTTGCATTCAAAGCCGTGGCCATGTATAATATGAGGAAGTTCACAGTCTACTTTGTACAAATGTTATTGAGAAATTTTCGTTTTTTTCTCTCCTCAGGTATCTCACTTCCCTCATGTACTTCAGGTGGACATTCTGTTCACTGCTCTTGTTATATGCAGAAAAGCCCACGACCTCAAATATAACATCTGTTGAGTTCCTTAAAGAAGATCCCTGTAAACTAACTGTGTACATTTAAGATAATTTTGTGTGCCCATTTTACTTAATTTATCTATCGTGAAATGTTATGTTTTTTCACAGATTCCAGTTTAACTATACTTTAGGAAATACATATCTTCCTGATAAGTTGTGTGAAGATTCTTTTTTGGTGGTTATTGTTCTTTTTCTCCCACTTCAGGCGATAATGCTCTCTGCAACATCCACGGACTAAGCAAAACCCCAGGACCAGACTTGAGAAACCCACATTCAAGGTCAGGGTAGTCCAAATGACCCTCCAAACAATAGAGATTATGGCTGTCGATCATGGTTGCCTTTCATGGCTTGAAGGTAAGTCCCTCATGATGAAGACACTGCATACTATGGAAATGGGGCTTCGAAAATTGATCTGGCTGTAACGTGGAAGCCTCTTTCCTGAGGTCTAGCTTCTGTAGTAATCGAAAGGACTGTCAAACCACCGGGAGAAGGATCAATCAGTAGTACTACCTAGCTATGATTCCAGTGAACTTTAACAATGACAAGCAGAGCAAGATATCCCTAATGGTACATCAGTGCATGTCTTGGTGGTAACCAATAGTTGTCTAATTGGACTTAAGACCTACTAGGAAGGAAATCATACCTGGCACTAGAATCTTAGCTAAATGCCTGGGACCAGTGAGGTTGTAGATCTTAGAAGGAAATCTTTTACTGCCACCTTAGTGTCTAGCATCATTCCTAACTGATACACTCACAGTAAGTGTAACTATCAGCCTTCATTAAAGAAGCTTTTTTTTTTAAATCATCAACAAAGATTATACAGAAAACCACAAAAAGCCCCAATGTGGAGATCAACAGATTGTGTGGCACCAAACTCCAATGGATATATCTACAGCTAATGCTAAGGGAACATTGGCGAACATGTGGTTGAAAGATTATAAGAGCCAAAGGACCATGAAGTCTGCTGTGAGTTTATGTCTCCTTGAAATGATGTGGAAACTATACTCATGATGCCTCAACAATACAACTGCGTAAACAAGACTTGGACAATGGAAATATCAGCAGACATACTAACTGATGCAAAAGGGGGAGACCTCAGAGGGTCCCACATCTAGACAAAGAACTACAGGCAGCTAACAACTGCTGAGAGGAGGAGAATTAGCCTCTCTCAGGGGTGAGCTCCCTAAGTGGAGAATTTATTTCTGTAAACTGCAGAGTATAACTATACAAATAGAGCAAGAGGCTCAAAAGAGAGTGAGAAAATTCCTTTGTAAAGTGACCTCCAGTGTGAACAATAAATCTTTATTGTTGTTCTGATGTCTTTTGTAGAGATTCCAGTAAAATCTAAAGGGATCATGCAGATGATAGAATTTGTGTATTGTCCTAGAGGTTGCCAATGAACAGGAATAAACAACTTTAAAATAGGAAAAGGAAAAGGAAAAGGGAAAGGGAAAGGAAAAGGAAAAGGAAAAGGGAAAGGGAAAGGGAAAGGAAAAGGAAAAGGAAAAGGAAAAGGAAAAGGAAGAGGAAAGGTCTTCCTTTCAGGAATATTGATTGAATTTTCATCATTGAAGATAAGATGCAAAACCAATGAATAGAGACTCTTTCGTAAAAATTGAAAGGTTGGAAACTTCTTTGAAAGGGTAAACTGAGTTTTATCTTGGGAAGCAAGATAAAGGATGGAGAATCAGGTGCAAAATTGTATACATCAGGTAGTAAATAAGTATTATCTGAGGTGAAGAAGTTAGGATGTTTTTCTGGGATATTGATTGCATGGGCCTTTTATCTCCAGTCCAGGTCAATCATCTCTCTGTGGCCACTTTTACCTCTTCCATAAGAGCTCACAGAAACAAACTGGGGAATTCTTTCTGAACTACTGTCTGTTTGTTGGTCTTGAATATTGTCAGTTTTTAACTTCAAAATTTGTTTTCTATCTAGTGATTCTTTAATTGATTGTGAACTAGTAACATTTGTAATTAACAGAAATCTTGTAAGGCAGACACCATGTCAGTCTGGTAGAGTCTCATGACCTATGCACAGCCCAGGTCTCCCTCTTCCTACTCTCTTTGTTTTTAGTGTTATACAGCATGTGTGCCTTTAGCAGTAAATTCTGAACAGTCTCTTCACAAGTCTGTTGGATATCTAAGATATATGTTTCTTAAAAAATACAACCCCCCTTTTTTTTCTCTTTTGTATTATTGTAATAATTTACTGTACTCTGACAGGGTTCCTCTCCTAATTATGGGCAAATAGCTCTAAGGCTAATTATTTATCAAATTATCAATGCAGGAAGAATCTGTGTTTACCAGAGAACTGTTTGCTTTCATGAAACATTATAAAGTTTTTCTTATTTCTTTCTTGACATTTATCTCTTCAGAGAAGCATACAAAATGAGAATAATACTCAGGGCTCACAATCACTGTATATGTTTATTTAATTGCCACTGTGACAAATTGTATAGATATTCTTATGTAAGAGACATTACAGAGATCGTTGTACTCAGCTAATCATGAACATTGCTCCCCAGGACCGAGGATTAGCAGCATTAGTCAGCTTTCTGTCACTGTGACAAAATACTTGAGAAAAACAATTAAAAACAAAGAAGAGCTTATCACAGATAATGACCCAATGGCTATTACTGGATAGCTTAAAAAGTTTCTATGGAGACAACATTTTTCTCACCCAGACTGGAATGACAGGGAGCTATCTATGCACTGTATAGTAAGTGATAGAATTTGTTAAGGCATGTGCTCTACAGCCAGAGAGCATTATTTTCTTGTGTTTGGGGAAGCTGGCAGAGGTAGGGCTGCTGGTATGGTGAGAGGCGATCATCCCATAGAAAAATACAGGGCAGATCTAGAGAATCTGAGAAAGACTAGATATATGATTTTGTTCTGAGTGCAAAGGCAAACCTTGAAGAATTTTAGACTTTTAAGCATAACACTGAAAGCCTGTGACTTGTTCTGTTTGCTTGTCAATAGTATGTGTATTCTGTCCCAAGGTTTCGTTTTCCATTGTGAGAAGTAATTTATCACTTATTAATTGTTCCTTATGTAGAAGACACATGACACCTATATCCAATGAAACTGGCCATTTCCTTCAGAGTGCTAGGTTGTAAAAGCTGTAAAATTGACATATTGGAAATTCAGAGAGTTGCAAAAATGCCAGCTGCTTCTTGTGGAGTGCCTCCTATATGCTTACACAGTCAAATGCAATCTGCATTCTGACCTTCTGTAAGGAAAGTAGCCTTCAAAGAGCTGAAGAAACACTCAAGTCCACAGCTGCTTCGGACAGAACCAGCACTTCATTGTTGCTGTTGGCTTTTGTACTCTGAAGCTAATGGCCTTTTGTCTGTGCCATGTGCCACACAGAGAATGTGTGCCCCTCTAGTCTCTTGATGGCCTATGTTTGTGGCAGATGATCTCTTCTCAAAGGCCTTCTGGCTGTTATTGAGCCTGGGTTTTATGAGCAGTATGGCACATAAGCCATAAATCACAAAACGGTCTGCAGTAATTTGTTCTGTGTATTGCCATATTTGACTAAATGATCCTGTAAAGTAATACTTATAATTCGAGAATCCTCTCCTCAACATCTCCCCATTTTCTATGCAGCCATCAAAAGGAAAATGATCAGAGAAATAGCAACCGACAGATGAGAAGGTACAGCTAAAGGTGGCGTTTAAGTTCAAGACGGTATGACTGTTATTATTAAATGGATTACTGTGAGATGAATGCAGTCATAAAAAGCGCATTTCTCCAGCTCTGTAAGTGGATGCAGTTCCCTTAGGCATCAGCATGGGAGGATAATTAAATGAGGAACTTTGGGGGAATCAAAGCAGGCCTGAGACATGAAGCTATGCACTAAGACAGGCTACACTGAGTGCAGGAGATAGTGAGGCAGACCAAGCTTCTCATGTTGTCCTGCTGTGTGTGATACCAGTGCTGGCTGCTGCTCAGAGCGCTCTCCCCTTTCCCCTTGCATGGTGCGTGCATGGCAGGGCCCTCGGTGCGGCCCTCGGTGCTGTGTGCTTTGCCTCCAGTACTTGAAATACTGTTGAGACTTTGTCTCCTGAAATTAGTAAGTCCAGAGAAATTAAAAATAAGGCAGGTATTTGTTGAATGTAGAGGCTTATCCTCATCTGCCTCTGCTGCTCTGCTGTTAAATCATTCGCTCTGAACTGACTTACTACAACTCTTAATGTTTATTTTGCTTGAGTTCTCAATACCTTCGCAACTCACGTTAGTGAGCCCGGCTATCCAGTAAAGCCTGTTAAAGCGTGAATCCTCTTAACCATCCAGCAGCTTCAATGTATAAAGTCAAAACTTAATCTTTCTACATACCTGTGTCATCTTATGGTCTCACTTCTTTTGATTAGAGATTTGGATTTAGAAGATTTGAAGCTTTTTAGAGGTGTGTGTGTGTGTGTGTGTAAGAAGCTAGTTATAGCCTTTTTAAAATTATTTGTTCACTTTACAACCTGCTCACTGCCCTTCTCGTGGTCACCTCCCTCCCACAATCCTTTCCCCATCCCTGAAGCTTTTTTTTTTTAAACTCATTTGTTCTTTTATTTTGTATGTCTGTGTCTGTGTCCGTGTGCGTGTCTGTGTCTGTGTCCGTGTCTGTGTCTGTGTCTGTGTCCGTGGCCGTGGCCGTGTCTGTGTCCGTGTCCATGGCTGTGGCTGTGTACCACACAAGGGCAGGTGCTTATGAAGGCAAGAAAAGGGAGCTGGATATCCTTGACCTAGAGTCACGGATGGTTATAACTCTAGGTTGGACATCCTGCTGTTAGTTTTAGGAACCAAACCCAGGTCCTCTGCAAGAGCAACGAGTGTTCAACACTGCTGAGTCACCTACGCAGTTGCGACTTCCAATCCCCTTTTAGTGCTGTTTACATATTAAACCTACCTTAAGGTTTTTGATGAACCAGGAAGTAAAGACTCCTGACTTTTTGACATAATGGGCCAGGTTAACATGTGTTTGAGCCTTTGTGCTATTTCTGTGAAGAGACAACATGACCATGGAAACTCATAAAATAAATCATTTAACTGAGGCTTGACTACATTTTTAGAGGTTTGGGCCATTATCCATGGCAGGAAACATGGCGGCATGCAGGCAGATACAGTGCTGAAGAAGTAGCTGAGAGTTCTACATCTGGGCAGGATGAGAGACATTGGGCCCGTCCTGGACTTTTGAAATCTCCAAGCCCACCCTTGGTAAAAACACTTCCTCTAACAAGGTCAAACTTACACCTCAAGTAGTGTTACCACTTGACTAAGGATTCAAAGATATGCTTTTGTTATGTTTTTTCTTTTTATTTATTCTTCTTTCAAACAATATATCCCAAGCACCATTTCCTCTCCTTCCATTCCTTCCGGCCCCGCTTCTAATTTCCTCCTCATCCTCCAGAGCCACTGCCGCTCTGTTTCCCTGGGAATCGCACAGATTGTTAAAAACAGGTTTGTGGGATGGTAGTTCCCCTTTACTTAATGGGATCCTTTATTTAAACTGCTTCCCATCATCATGTCTCTACAAGAATGTCTTCTCCACTACTCTGAACATATAGGAGTTCTACCTTTCTCTGACTATTGCATTACTTTTATTTAAAAAAAAAATCACACACACACAAATCACAGAGACCAAAATCTCCCATAAGAGAGACCTCCAATGGTGCAGGATAGAGTGAGATCCATTTTCAGTGATTACTGAACCACACTCCACCATGTCACATCTGGGGGCCTTGCTTTGCCTGAAGGTTGATGCAGTCCTTCCTTGGAGTTGATCTAATATTTCCAGCCAGTAGGAAGAGTGAGTGACATGAACCCCCAGGGGAACCTGCAACATGCTTGAAAGACTTATTCTAAGCACCTTTTGGGTCTTTGTTGGGCAGAGAACTCAGGAAAAATAAATCACAAGGACGCCTAATATCTTACTTCTTGAAAGAAGAAGAATAAGCTGCCCACTGGAATATTCTGAAGACAATTAGCAATAAGTCCATTTTTACCCTTAACATCTCTTTTACCTTTAACATCTCTTAGATTGAAATCATGTCCCTGTGCAAATTCTTCCTCTCTGAGGAACTCTTCTATGGCACTGGCACCCTGCTTTATCTGGTATTATCCCTGGAACAGCAGTGGTAGCAGGATCTGGGGGTATGCAAGAAATATAGAATCTCAGGCTCACCTAGTCCTACTGAACAGAGAATCCACATTTCAACAAGAACCCTAGGTAATTCTAATGACAGTAAGTACTGAGAAACTCTGGACAGCTAAGCCTCTCCTAAAATCTCTCTTGACCATAGTAGGTATGCCCTAGCTTTGAACTTGACTTTTAGGGGGCAAACAATGCCTGTCTGCCTCCTGTCCTTATTCCTTTTCTGACTTCTGTGAATTAGTCATCTGCTAAATGTTGGGCCAGCTTGTCCCTTTCGTGGTGTCTGAATGAGTTTCTTTGAGAGGGAGGGGCAGAGGAGTAGCCAGATGAGATAAAGAGGAGTTATTCCAGCTCATCCAATGTCCTGGACCAGAGCAGCCCCTCTCCTTTGTTCTTTCTTCTATAACTTAATCAACTTTTCTCTCTAATGAAGAACCTGGCTCTTCTGAAGACAGTACTTAACTACTAATATTCTAACATCTTGTTTAACCTTACTGCTAAGATTAAGGAACATTGCACATAGAGGAAGGACTTTACATTGCAAACAAACAAACAAACAACAACAACAACAAAAACAAAAAAAGGGAAAAATTCCCTTAGCTCTAATACTTTAATTACATTTATATTTGAATGTGCTTCTTTCTAACCTAACTTTGTTTTGATTTTCCAGCCACTCCTATGGCTGACTTTCAAAGACAGAAGGCTAGATCTCCGTTTGATCATTGGCTTCCTACAGGGTATTATCCTTTCTTATTGAGAGCTCTTGCAGATCAATGTCAGGTTCCATACCTTTTCCTGTTTGCTAGCAATCTGTCTTATGAGGTTCTTTTCACTATTGTCTGAATTTTCCATTAGAGAAACTAAATTTCAAGAAAAAGTCATTTCCCCAAGGTGATAACTCCCAGACCAGATTGTTGAGGGAGATTGTTAATCCTGTGATTCACCAGAAAAAAAAAAAAAAAAAAAAAAAACCTACACCATTTCAGGCCAATTTTAAGCAAGATTTTATTAAGTATTGCATACTGACCAAGAGATGGACTTTGGTCAGGGATATTCCCTGGAATTTCCTAGCCCAAACTTGGCCTTGAGCCATGTGTTGCAGGGGCTTATGAGGACAAATGTATAGGCCACTGAACATTCCCACGAGGCATTCTTATTTCCGAAGAACTACAATTACCAGCATTCCAGGAACTTACCCAATGAGGCAGGTGGGGCTTGCAGGTTGATTTTGTGCCTTACAAGGTGTGTCCTGATGATGAGTGACTGCAAAGGTAATAAAATTTAGAGTTTAACACAACCTCTTATTTTTAAAGTGTATCATCCAAGGCAGATTATTTTAATAAGTAATGGTCAACATTGGTGAGCCTGAGGCTTTGCCACTGACTGATCTAATGTTCTGCATGCCATCAGTTCATTTTTGCCCATCTTATTAAGGACATTGGATGACCATGATTATAAGATTAGCAGCCAAGTCAGAGAAAGGTTAAGAAGCATAGGGATTACCAGAGCTTGGATGTAATGTAAACTCAGCCTATGTGTTTCCATTCCAATATGTTTTCTTGGAAGAATTAAAAAAAAAAGTCCTAGATGTTTAAGGAGATGCAGATACGGGTGTTTTCGGTGATGCATATAACCTTAAAGCAGGCAAAGCTTTTATAATAAAGGGCAAGAAGTACAGTTTGGGAAGGCCAGGTGTGACAGTGCCCCTGCTTAGACAGAGATTTCCCCAGAGGGAGCTGCAATGCCCTTCAATCTTTGTCTCCCTTCCCACCTAAGCAGTTCTCTTGTTATCAGGGGAAAGATCAAAGGAGAGAAATGATCAAATGACATAGTGACTGCGGCCGAATGCTCGGCTGTTCCTCGGAAACCATGGCAATCAAATGTGAACCAGCCTGGGGTTAGGAGGGCTTAAAGCATCCCTGCAAAGCTGTGGAGGAGAATCAGAGTCCAGTCTGCATCTGAGCTTATGGTAGACGGATGTATGCTGGGCATATGATATGTCTTCCCAAACAAGATCTCCTTCGAAGTATGAATTGACACTCACTGACCTCTCCAGGGCTCCGTCTTGATATGTTATTGTGTGCTTCATCCCAGGAAGAGGTAGAGTCTGGCAGTTTCAGGAAGATTCCAAGGCTCTCTGTAAGACAGGCTGAAACCTTGGGGGACAATGGGATTCAGACAGACATGACAGCTCAGCTTGGTCCATTTATGCAGAAGGAGAGTGAGTGCCTTGGGGAAAAGACACAGATGCAGGGTACATGTCGGGTCTCATATTCTGAACCAAGTTCAGTCACTTAATAGTAAAATGAAGGAGGAAAACTCTGGTATGTGTCCGGGTAAGGATGGAGAAACACTTGGTTAGCTAGCTCCTTTGGGCAATTGGCTATCCACCCCATCCCTTGATCCTTTATTACAGCAGCAGCAGCAGCAGCAGCAGCAAAGCTGTTCCAGGGACTTGGGAAAAGTCTTCTCAAGGAAATAATTTGCATCTCACTATGGGATCTTATGTCTGTTTGGGGTTTGGTAGTGGAACAGGAATTAGTCAGGTCATTTGCAGCTGAGCCCAGAGCCTCTTCAGAGCTGCAGGGCACAGATCAGTTCTGATTCAGCCCCTCAGGAGTTGTTTGTTTTTAATGAGTCTCAGTGCAACCTTGACTTCCAATGTGCTCTCTGAAGATGCCTGAAAGTGGGGATAGAAAAGGAATAGAGAAGGGGTGTGTGGATCCATGGGCAAGCTTAGCACTGTGTCTCTTAGGATTCTCTGGCTCTGGTAGTCCTCTATAGCACTCCAGGATACCAGTGGTTACAAGAACTCTGAGCATGTCCTAAGGGACATGCAACAAGGGGAACTGGAAAGCTCACAACAACCTGGAGAGAAGTTTTTTATTTCCTTCCACTGTTGTGTCATATGCACTTGAAGAACATGCTTTGGATTTTATGTACTCAAGAGAGTGGCTCTGGCCACTTTAGCTCTAACAGCTGTCAACAAAAACATTTCTAATCATTCCTAATCTGCTTTTTTTGTTATTGTTTTCTTCGTTTACATTAATTGTCTTCTGAATCTTTAGGAATTAGATAAAGCAATCCTTAATTTTTAACATCCTCTAAGATTTCTCAAGTCAGGCACCAGAAAGAACAGGTACAAGGTTCCTACTCTGGTCTCAGTGAGAACACAGCATACAGACATGTGTATAGCAGAAAGCCAAAGGCACTTGCTGTTCATATGTGGTTTATAGAGGGACATTGTGTCTAAACATCACCTCTTAAAATTCCTGGCTTAATTCAAACAAAACTTCTATTACACATTTAAAAGAAAAGGACGTCGTCTCTTTTATTTGTGCAGAAGTATTTGTTTAGTATAAGAAATAGGCTTGAATTTTAAGGTACTGTCTTAAAAGTAACACTTTCACAAAAGTACCTCAATGATTAATAAAGGTCTATTTAGCTTCCTTTTGTCTCTTTCCTAGTTTAAGCAATCTCAGAGGAGCCCATTATATTTGCATAGTAGTTTGTAACAAGAAAACAATTGTTTTGGGATGCATTCTGCTTATATCACAAATACGCAACATTGCTAATTTTCTTTCCTTTTGTTTCTTTGTTTCTTTTTATTTTTAATGTGTTGTTGGTGATGGAACCTAGGGTAGCTCATATGCTAGGCAAACACTCTATCCCTGGGCTACACTGTCCTGCAGGGCTTGTTTTGTTTCATGTGCTAATAAAATGGTACAGAAATTAAAACCCAGATTGCCTCTATCTCATATGAGAAGCATGTTGGGAGAAAGGTAAGGGAGCTACTTTGCAAAATTTTCTCTATTGCTTTATACAACCCCCCGCATAAGTGATTATAATCACTAAACCCTTTTATCTCCTAAAAATGGTCAAGTGACAGTCTCTATAGTTACTGTTATTATGTAAAGTATATATATAGAGAGTTTATTAAGTGCTTCATTCCAGCACCTGTTTATGACAAGCACTTAACACTTAGGTGTGTTATCATTGCCATTATGTTTGCTATATGTAAATCACTCAAAGTCTTTCATTTTAACTTTGTGTTATTTTGGGCATATTTCATAAAGGTATCATTTAAATTAATCACTTTAGTTCTGTCACCCACCAGAATTGACTGATTTTTCTTCTATGAATTTATTCATGGTATCTATACGTGTGAAGAGCCAAGTGTTCTTAGGATGCTCAGAAGACGCCGCAAGGCCGGAATGACTGTACTCACGGCTGATGGGGTTGAACTTTATTAGCTAACATCAGATGTTCATAAAGTGGGAAGCCAAGAAAAAGCTGTTCTGTGACTTCAGGCAAATCACCTCCTCCAGTTCAAAGAAGTCTTGTCTATTCTCGTGCACATATTAAAAGGCTGTCAGTAAGGTTATGGGAACACTTCATACCTCAAAAGAAGAATCATTTTCTGCCTTCTTCTTCTTTATAAACTTGGACTCTATAAGAAGGAGGACTGTGTCCATATCAGGCAGGCACAGACACTTCCAGACATATTCTTTTTTTTTTAGATCTTAAGAAATATATATATATATATATATATATATATATATATATATATATATATATGCTTATACACATATACACAAATATTTAAAATCCATTAATGAAGAAAGAGAAGATACAAAAAAAAATCATCAATATTATATATGAGCCTGAAAGCTACAGTGAAAACCAGCCTGAGTAAACAAGGCCACTGGTGTAATAACAATCTGAATATTCTTGGAGTCAGCAGCCACTTTCTGAGTGAATTTAAGGCCCACTGTACAAGATAGAACTCAAACCTAGAATTATTACTAGGGCCAATGCCACAGTAGAGTCAACAACTATTACTTTGAAAAACATAGTACTTAACAAATGCCTAAAAAGAAGTTAGTTTTATTTATTTTTTAAACTTTATTCTCAATTTTTATTAGGTATTTTCTTCATTTATATTTCAAATGCTATCCCGAAAGTCCCCCATACCCTCCCCCACCCTGTTCCCCTACCCACCCACTCCCACTTCTTGGTCCTGGTGTTCCCCTGTCCCGGGGCATATAAAACTTGTAAGACCTAGGGGCCTCTCTTCCCAATGATGGCTGACTAGGCCATCTTCTGCTTCATATGCAGCTAGAGACAGGAGCTCTGGGGGAACTGGTTAATTCATATTGTTGTTCCACCTATAGGGTTGTAGACGCCTTTAGCTCCTTTGGTACTTTCTCTAGCTCCTCCATTGGGGGCCCTGTGTTCCATCCAATAGCTGACTGTGAGCATCCACTTCTGTGTTTGCCAGGCACTGGCATAGCCTCATAAGAAACAGTTATATCAGGATCCTTTCAGCAAAATCTTGCTGGTGTATGCAATAGTATCTGTGTTTGGTGGCTGATTATGGGATGGATCCCTGGGTGCAGCAGTCTCTGGATGATCCATCCTTTCATCTTAGCTCCAAACTTTGTTCCAGATACATTCTTACACTGAGGGTATGCGGAAGTGTTACCATGTTAAAAGACATGAAAGGGCCTATTTCAACCTTTGGACTCAGAGGTAGAAAAATTCTTCTTAGTTCTTCTAGCTTCAGACAACTTGTGTGCTCTTTGCTACCTAGTCTTTGTCTGAGGGTCTTACCACTGCAAGAAAATCCTTCTCATCAATATGGTACTGTGCATTGACATGTTTTCCAAACAGGGACACAGTGTATATGACACACAGGAATAGATGCTGGGGACAAATGAAGTCTTTCTTCTTTCCTTGTTTGTTCTTATATTAATGTGTATTGGTATAGTAGATATTATGTAGATTACTTAGTGGTGAGGTCTAGATTTGAGTGTGATGTACCCACTGATTCTCTGGAAAGATGTAAGATGCCTCAGAGATTAGGGTTTATGTTATGGGCATTCATATTTCATTATACCATCATTTGGAGGAATTTTATTATTCTCATGAAGCTATTACTAAAACTGATATTTTCTTCCACATTTAGCTAAGTATCTTCATTCCACTTTCCAAGTAGTTTTGGTGTAACTTGTCATAAGGTAAAACTTTAGGTAATAACAGAACACATACAATTTTTTAAAGATTACAATTAACATAAAAAGATGTAAGAATTCCTATTCCTGATTGGTGCCATTCCAGCCATCGCATCCTGGCAGACACATTATTCCCATTTGTGTTGTTGGTGCAAACAAACTTACTGTGCTGCCAGTCATATCAAAGGAAAGCAAGTACATCTGCACACATCACAGAGTTCTAGCTAATGGTACCTAACACATATAGTGCTGGCTTATGTATCTACCAGTATACTATAATTATTAGCTTATAGTCTTCTCCTGTGTGTGTGTGTGTGTGTGTGTGTGTTAGTGTGAAGTTTCACATTGAAAGTTTTGCCAACAGTAGCCTTATCCATCTTGAGCTTACAACCTTTTTTGATCACATCATTTTTCCCTCACCTTTAATTTAATTATAATATTTTTCTTGAGTTTTCTAGGAGCAAATGACCATACTACACACATATACTACATATATGAAATACATAGTTGACTTGATCATATAGGTTTACGTAAATTTACACTATGATGTTCTCAAAAAAAGAAAATAACCAATAACTCTTTTTTTAAAGAACACATCCACACTTTTATGTGGCAAATATGAACAAACAAAAATTGTCTAGTTTTTTTCCCAGTAATTGAAAGGCCTAGTCGTCTTTTCTGTTAGTTTCAGAACCTAATTTAATGGTTCTAGTATTAGGAAGAGTGGAGAATGGACACAGGTTAAGAAAGCAAAAGCCTTTTACTTATGACTGTGCTGTTTTGGAGTTTCTGTTATTTGTTAAAAGGTTCTGAAGTGGGGCAAGTGTACAGACATTGACTTTCTCCTGTGGATCCTTTTCCCAGGTTGATGAATTTGCAGATCTCAGTTGTAGTTGATCCTTCAATTACTTAGGCCTCTCAAGACTCATCTCACCATAATACCTGCTGGCTTGCATCTCTTTGGAAATGGCTTTCTCTTCTATATGCCCTTTGTGTCTAGACCACGGGAAACAAACACCTGGTTGTCAGCTAGAGCAAAGCTCCCTCCGTTCCCTGTTCCATCCTTCTATGATGGTTAGTGCTGACTGTTAGACTGGCAGGATACAGAACCAGTGTAGGGACACACCACTAAGCATGTCTGTGAGAGTTTCTAGAATGCATTAACTGAGGTGGGAAGGCTGACTGTAAATATGTGAGATGCCTCCACGGCCTAGCACACTGAGCTGGATGGAAAGAGACAGTGATCTGAGCATCAGCGTTCATCCCCCGTGTCCTGAATAAAGACGTATTGTGACCACATGTGCACGTACTAGCGCTATGCCTTTCCCATAGTGGTAGACTGTATCCTCTTCAGCTTTTCTTCCTAACATTGCTTTAGTTGGGTATTTTGTCACAGCAAGAAAAGTTACCCGCCTATGTCCTCTTGGCTACATGACAAGGTGTAAAATACACTTGACTAACAATTGGGGTGACAGTCACAAAACACTTTGTCCCTTATATTCTAGCCTTCTGTGTGCCTCTCATAAGGTGTTCTTTAAAATGAGAACTTGTGTGTTTCTTTCTGAGACTGAAGGTTGAGGACAGTCAAAGAAATTGTCAGCTCATAGATTTTAGTGAAGTCCTATAAGATTAGGTATCTTAACATGCCTTACAAAAGCTTCATCTCTGTGATTTTATGCACAAATATTGAGAAAACAGAAAAACTCAAATTTGGACTTTTATTATTTCTGAAAACATATATTATATGTGAGGTCATACTATTATTTTATTCAACGTATGAATTCTTCCCCCAAATTTTAGTGTGTGTGTGTGTGTGTGTGTGTGTGTGTGTGTGTGTGCGTGCATGTGTCATGATGTGAGCATGGACAACAGAAGACATTTTTTTTTGTGTGTGTGATTCAGTTTTCTTGTTGAGGTGGACTCTCCTATTGTTTCTGATATTTGTATACAGTATATACTAGCTGACCCGTGAGCTCTGGGTAATCCTCCTGTGGCAGAATCCAACCTCAATGTAAAAGTGCTGGGATTACGGAGTCATACCATTTCATCTAGTCTCTTTATGTGATTTTGGGGATTAACTCTGGCTGTCAGGCTTGCATGACAAGTGTTTCTGTGCATCAAGCCATCTTGCCAGCTCAGTTTTGAATTCTTAAACTTGAATGTGTTCAAATCCTCCAGTAGAACTTTAAAGTTTTAACTAGTATATGATTCTTAAGAAATAGACACTGAATGGTCATTGCCATTTGTTCTATGATAGATAATTAGGTCCCGAGCGAGGTTTGTTTGTTTTGGCCACTTGTCTTCTGGCTGTGAGTAACTACTCAATAATTTAAGGAAGTAAGAGGTTATTTTGGGTCGCCTTTGGAGAGTGAGTTTCATCATGGCTGAGAAGGCATGGTGGCAGGAAGATGGGACAGGTGAGAACAGTGCACTCACAGTAAAGATGGATGAATGCTGGCACTCTGCTTGTTATCTTTTTTTGTGAAGTCATCTAAGACTTCAGCCCATGAAATGGTGCAGCCCAGATTTAGGAGCTATCCACTTTCTTCATTTAACCTAATGGAAACAACCTCACTGTCATGCTCAGAGGTTTGTCTCCTAGGTGATTTTAAGTCCTGTCAATTTGATGGTCAATATCAATCATTTTCAAAGGACAGTTGATCTTTGGCAGTTTACTTTTAAAAAGATTGGGCTTTTAATAGTTGACAGGACCTCACTTTTAGGTTAAATCTAAACATCATGCTGTTTCTTGAGCACAACTTAACATTAAGCTGTACATACAGTATAACCGATAAAAACACATGTTCATGGCCTTGACCTTTACACTTCTGCTTGTTGCATGCATTTATACACTGGGTTTCTGGAGCTGTAAGAAAATACAGATTCTGACAACCTTGAAAAATTAATAGTCGAAAATGTAAAAATCTTAAGGTACAAAAGCAATTTATTAACATTCACCCACCCAGTTTTCCAGACATTCTTTGGACAGTAAAAAGTAATTTACTAAAACTTTCTCAAAGGGAATTCAAATTTTTCTCCACAAACTATGCCTGGATAAAAAAACAAAAGTGAGAATTGTTTTAAGGAAATATATTCAGAAATGAGCTAAGGGGATCCTCGAGGAAGCATAGTATAATCAGGATTAATTTTGAAATATCTGAGACGGGAGCTTCCTTTTATTAACTGATCATTTTCTTTCCTGATGCTTTTTCCTCTTGGGGGAGAAGCACTTCACTTTGCATTCCAATGTTCAAGGAGTTTCATTAGTACTGTTTCCTCAGGTTGGGTTGTGAGGAATATTTAATACATGTTAAGACGTGGGCCTTTGGGTTGTCCCTGAATTTCACACTTGCAGAGTAACTTTTTCTTTCGTGTGTGTGTGTGTGTGTGTGTGTGTGTGTGTGTGTGTGTGTGCTTATTTCCTTCTGAAGAAAGATAGCTATACATACAAAAAGGAGTTTTGTGTTAACGTGTAAATAAGTAAGGCTTACCTTTATTTTTATTTTCCACTCTTAGTGCCTCAGAGCAGTCTGATAATTGTTAAGGATATTCATTTTTTGGAAAGGTGGCAAAGATGATACAAGATTTCCTCAAAAAAAAAATCTCCCTACCTCTCCTTCCTTCCTTCCTTCCTTCCTTCCTTCCTTCCTTCCTTCCTTCCTTCCTTCCTTCCTTCCTTCCTTCTTCTCTCTCTCTCTCTTTCTTTTCTCTCTCTCTCTCTCTCTCTCTCTCTCTCTCTCTCTCTCTCTCTCTCTCATTGTTGCTGAAACTCTGGAGTGAACCCAAGACTTCATACAGTAGGTGAGCCTTCTACCACTGGGCTGGATCCCGAGGCTTTATTCCCTTTTAATTTTGAGACAGAGTCTTCCTATGTTCCCCAGGCAGTCCTTGAACTTGTGATTCTCTTGCATCAGTTCCTGGAGTAGCTGAGGTTAGAAGCCTGCACTAGCAGTCCTTCCTTGAAGAGTCAATTTCTAAAATCTAGAATTAGAAATAACAAATTATCTCTGCTTATGACTTTAGGTGCAAGGACATTTGTCAGGGACGGTACTAGCATTCCCTGGATTGTAGTGTTCACTGTGATGGTTGCCATCATTGCTACCAAAGTTCGGAAGAGTGTGCACTTTTGCTGATGTTGAAAGAGTCTTTTGACCTAGAGTTCAAAATGATAGAGGCATTTATACCACTGCAGTGAGTATAGTGATCAATATGATAAATGTGATTCCTAAGTGAGAACAAAGCAGTCGCTTAAATGTTACACATTTTGGAAACATGTTTATTTTGGAAAACCAATGTGTCCTTAATACTTCAGGAATGACACAGCTATCAGAGCTGGTATCTGGAAGTACATTTACTAACTTTCCTCATTACACAGTTGGCAAAGTACTGTTGATGTTTAGGAAAGTTGGGAGATCTAGGCAATCTTTCGAGATGTGTTTGAGTGAAAGGTGTTCCCAAATCTTATATGTTTAGATCTGTCCTGACCTCAAACATGAGAGTTCAGGATGAGGTAGCACCCAGAGAAATATGTGTTCTGAGGAGACAGTGCTTGGAGATTGTGCAGTGTTCAAACTGGAAAGTGTTTCCTCCTGATGGACAAGAAACAAGCACCCAAGTGTTGTTTCTTCAGAGCACTGCTGGTGCCTTTATTACTTATTTATTACCCTGCAGCTTCCAGTTTATCCTTCAGTATATGTCCTGTGATAACAGAGGGATTTCTTTTGGCATCTCTCTTTCACAGTTAAGATGATGCTAAGATTGCTCAGTAGAGAGAGCAGCAAGGACATTATTATGCAAGAGGAGAGGGCTCTTCAGTCTTTTGCTATTGGACCAGGTCAGGTGGGGATGGGAGGGGTCAGCAGTAGTGGTTGTGAGTTGTAGCCATAGTCAGAGTCACTGTTCACTTTGCAGATGCAGGTTGGTGACAATGTTTCAGAATCCCCCTCCAATTGGGATGCAGTGTAGAAAGCCTTCCTGCCTGCACATGCTCAAAGGCATTTCCACTGCACTTTAAGGCCTGCAGGGGTCTGATCTCTTCCATATAGCCACACCAATGAGTCCTGATCACTTCATAATCTCCATGCTAAAAAGTTGCTTTCTGCTTATCTAAAGAGTGGGGCCTAACTCTAGGCTATACAACCAAGTTAATCTTTCTAGTTTCCTCTTGGCTGAAATAATTGTAAGTATACCCTTTCCAATAAATTCTAAGCCTCATCCTGGATCCCTTCCACATTCAATCTTTCTTGAGTAACTTCCCTTAACTCTAATATACCATATGCCATTTCTCCATATTTTATAGCTACTATATTATAATGGTTTGTTTACTGTATATATGAATCTTCCTCTGTTTAACCAACTGTATGGTTCCTATCTTATGAAGGAACAAACATTTTAATATTCAAATCTCATTGTTCACAATATGTACTAGCTAGCTTTGCATTGTTTTGCCAAAAACCTAATATAGACAAATTAAAGGAGACAAGATTTATTTTGGCTCATTATTTCAAAGGTCAATTGACTCTACTGTTCTTAGGCTATACTAAGGCAGAATATCATAGCATAGAGCATGCTCACAGAATGATTAATCTTTTGGTAGTTAGAACAGAAAGTGAGGTCATATCTTATTCATGTCTCCTCTATCTCACTTTATCTCCCATCTAGTTGTCTATTCAGGTATAAATATACCAGTATACTAGTCCAAATTAGAAGCTCCATGACCAAGTCATATCTGAACACCATTGCTGGATCAAGCCTTCAGCATATGAACACTTTGGGGGATAGTTAATATTTAAATCACAATGCCAAGGCATCAAAAAGTGATGTCTATGTAGCAACTGATTGCTGTGGAAGGTGTTATTGTAGAGTGAAAGGTGTTTGTTTTGTTTAGCTGAGATGATGCTTAGGCTGGTTGTCAATAGGAACACTGACGCAATGTGATGGGGTCTGTACCTCTTTCAGAAACAGATGGAACTAATGGAATGTGAAAGGCAAGAAGTAAGGTGACATACAGGAATAACAGCAAACACGGCAGCTATTTATTTAGAAAGTATTTATAAGCTAAGTGGTATGTCTTGTGCCTGTAATCTCAGTACTCAGCAGCCTGAGACAGGAGGATTGCTGAAAACAAGAAGCCAGCTTGGGCTATAGAGGGAAACTGCCTCAAAGGCAGGGAGGAAAGGTGCTGGGGAGTGAGGAAAGGTATTTGCTAAGTTGCCACTTTGTTCCAGGTACTGTCCTCAGTTCTGAAGAAACAGATGGCTATCAGGTGAAAGGTATAAAGACAGAACAGAGAACCCAGATGTTCTTCAACAAAGGAATGGACACAGAATATGTGGTACATTTACACAATGGAGTACTACTCAGCTGTTAAAACCAATGACTTCATGAAATTATTAGGCACATGGATGGAACATTGTCTTGAGTGATGTAAACCAGTCAAAAATCATATATGGTACACACTCACTGATAAGTGGATATTAGCCCAAAAGCTCAGAATATTCAAGATTCAATTTCCAGACCACATGAAGCTCAAGAAGAAGGAAGACTAAAGTGTGAAAGCTTCAGTCCTTCATAGAAGGCGGAACAAAATAATTACTGAAAAATATGGGGGAAAAGTTTGGAACAGAGACTGAAGGAAAGGCCATCCAGAGACTGCCCCACCTGGGTATCCATCCTATATACAGACACCAAACCCAGACACTACTGGGGATGCCAAGAAGTGCTTATCCAGCCTGATAAAGCTGTCTCCTGAGAGGCTCTGCCAGAGCCTGACTAATACAGAGGGGGATGCTTGAAGCCAACCATTGGACTGAACACAGAGCCCCCAGTGGAGGAATTAGAGAAAAGACAGAATGAGCTTAACAGTTTTGCAACCCATAGGACAAACAACAATATCAACCAACCAGACCCTCTAGAGCTCCCAGGAACTATAAACCACCAACCAAAGAGTACACATGGAGGGACCCATGACTCTAGTCGCATATGTAGCAGAGGATGGCCTTGTGGAGCATCAATGGGAGGAGAGAGCCTTGGTCCTGTGAAGGCTCATGTCCCAGTGTAGGGAAATGCAAGGATGGGGAGAAGGGAGTGGGTGGGTGGGGAAGCACCCTTATAGAAGCAGGGGGAGTCAGATGGGATGGAGGGTTTCCGGAGGGGAAATCTGGAAAGAGGATAGCATTTGGAATGCAAATAAATAAAATATCCAATAAAAACAGCAAAACAGAGGCTGAGGAGGTGGCTCTGTCTGTAGAGTGCTTACCATGCAAGCATGAGATACTGGCTTCAATCCTCTGCTGCAATCCATAGAAAAATGAGGCATGGTAGCACATATAATCCAAGCCCTAGGAAAGCAGAGGCAGGTGAGTCCCTTGGGCTCACAAGCTAGCTAGCCTGGCTTAATCAGCTATCCCCTGGTCCTAGTGAAAAACCTTGTCTCAAAAATCAACTGGGTTATCTTCAAAGAAGCAATACTTAAGGTTGATTTCTGCTCTCTACATACATGTGTACCCAGAACGACATGAACAACAAAGAACAGGGATGAACACACACACACACACACACACACACACACACTGACCCAAATCCTTGACTTTGTGTTTTCTTAGCTGTTTCTTCTTTGTGCTGTCTTTGGTCTACTTCACACTTTATGTTGGTGTGTCTTGCTCTATACTGCTTATTTTTATTATTAATGGAATTAAATATTTTACACAATGTGATTATGAGTCCTGTGTTCTAGAGTCCTGTGTGTACTGGGTAGGACGATTTGGATCCATGTGTTCTGATAAAAATAAATTTGTGTAAAACATCTTATTTTCGCATAAACATTTCAAAGAGATATAAATAAAAAGAAGTGAATGGGAATTGAGATGTGGGCAGTGTGAAGAATTAGCTTTGAATTTCTCATTAACTGAGAGTTTTCTGTGAGCTGGTTGCTCTAGTTACTCTGTCTGGGAAATATGATCATTAATAAATCGAAACATGCTGTTTTACTTGCTTCATAAGAAACCCACTGGAACATTTTAGTACCTGCAGAACATCACTACACAAGGGCTGGTCATCCTTGCAGTGGCTTCCTTAGGTGATTCACTATAGGTGAGCTTATAGTATCAATTTGGAGCTTTTTATGTGGCTAATGAGAGGAACTAATCTATCTCTAATGTGTTTTTCAAAACAGGATACTTTAGCAGAGTCTTTTTAGTTGTCCAAATCAGTTGTCACACATTCTAGAGAAGCCAATCAGTGCTTTGTTTCAAAGAAAGAAAGAGTTGAAAGAATATTTTCTATTTCTTTCTGTTTGTAATCAAGATGATCAAACAAGGAAAGTTCCAGGATTTTCATGTCTTTCATTTCCCATTCTTGTGTCTTCACACTCCTGGCAGATGTAGGCACACAATGGCTTGTTTTCTTTCTCCTTTTCTCCACTTTTCTCAAAATGGAAAGCAGAAATGGATTAGTGGAGAGGGTATCTTTTCGGGATATAATGCTGATGTAGGATCAGGCATATCAAATGCTGTTCTTCAACTTTTCATTCGTTTGTCTATAGAAAAGATTCAACAAAAAGAATTGCTCTACCTCTTTATGAAAAGTCTCTAGAGTTTAATACGACCCAAGATTTGGTGAAGAACTTGAAATTCTTCCTCAGAGAGAGTATTGTTTAAAATCATGTCCATCTTTAAAATATAGAAGTTTAAGACAAAGAACTTTAAGATGATGCCAGGAGAAGAAAAGACTTATGCACATGGATAAGTAGAATTAATATATTAAGACTGCACATCCTTCCAAAAGCAATCTACAGATTCAAAGCAATTGCCATCAAAATTCCAACAAAAATGTTCACAGAAATTTAAGGAACAAATTTCAGCATCATATGAAAATATGAAAACAACAGAGTAGCTAAAACAGCCCTGAATGATAAAATAACTTCTAGACGTACCACCAACTCTGACTTCAACTTGTACTATAGAGATGTAATAATCAAATCTGTATGGTATTAGCACAAAAATAGACATGTGGATCAGTGGAATACAATTGAAGTTCTGTACATAAATCTACACACCTACAATACTCTGATTTTTGACAAAAACAAAACAAAACAAAACAAAAAGCAAAACAAAGCAACAACAACAACAACAACACAACCAGAAACACACACTGGAAAAAAAGACAGCATCTTCAACAAATAGTGCTGGACAAAGTAGATGTCTGCATGAAGAATAAAACAGGATCCATACTTATCATCCTGCATAAGACTCACCTCCAAATGGATCAAAGACCTCAATATAAGGTCGGATACACTGAATCTGGCAAAATAGAAAGTAGGAAATATCCTTGAATACTTTGACACTGAAAAAGACTTTCTGAACAGAACACTTATAGTACAGGCAATAGAAATAATAATTAATATGCGGTAGTGCATAAAATGAAAAGCTTTTGTGAGCAAAGGATACCATCATTCACACAAAGTGGAAACCTACAGAATGGGACAAGATTTTAAAAATCAACTATACATCTGATGGAGGGCTAATAGTCAAATATATAGATAACTCAACCCCCAAATAGAATTTCAAGACAAGAAATAACTGAATTAAAAATGGGGTACAGATTTAAGAAGAGAAATGGCAAAAGAAGAAATTAATTCATCTGAGATACACATGATCATGGATTGGCAGGATCAATATAGTAAAAATGGCTATCTTCCAAAAGCAATCTACACATTCAATGCAATCCCCATCAAAATTCCAAATCAATTCTTCAACAAATTAGAAATGGCAATTTGCAAATTCATTTGGAATAACAAAAAACCTAGGATAGCAAAAAACTTCTCAATGATAAAAGAACCTCTGGTGGAATCACCATGCCTGACCTCAAGCTGTACTACAGAGCAATTGTGATAAAAACTGCATGGTACTGGTACAACGACAGACAGGTAGACCATTGGAATAGAATTGAAGACCCAGAAATGAACCCACATATCTATGGTCACAAGATCTTTGACAAGGGAGCTAAAACTATCCAGTGAAAAAAAGACAGCATTTTCAACAAATGGTGCTGGCTGTTATCATGTAGAAGAATTCAAATTGATCCATTCTTATCTCCTTGTACTAAGGTCAAGTCTATGTGGATCAAAGATCTCCACATAAAACCAGAGACACTGAAACTTATAGAGGAGAAATCATGGAAAAGCCTCAAAGATATGGGCACAGGGGAAAAATTCCTGAACAGAATGGCTTGTGCTGTAAGATCAAGAATTGGCAAATGGGACTCATAAAATTGCAAAGCTTCTGTAAGGCAAAAGATACTGTCAATAAGACAAAAAGGCCATCAACAGATTGGGAAAGGATCTTTACCAATCCTAAATCAGATAGGGGACTAATATTCAATATATATTAATAACTCAAGAAGATGGACATCAGAAAATCAAATAACCCTATCAAAAAATACAGTACAGAGCTAAACAAGAATTCTCAACTGAAGAATACTGAGTGGCTGAGAAGCACCTGAAAAAAAAAAAGTTCAGCATTCTTAATTATCAGGGAAATGCAAATCAAAACAACCCTGAGATTCCACCTCTCACCAGTCAGAATGGCTAAGATCAAAAATTCAGGTGACAGCAGATGCTGGCGAGGATGTTGAGAAATAGGGACACTCCTCCATTGTTGGAGGGGTTGCAAGCTGGTACAACCTCTCTGGAGATCAGTCTTGTGGTTCCTCAGAAAATTGGACATAGTACTACAGGAATATCCAGCAATTCCTCTCCTAGGCATATACCGAGAAGATGTTCCAACTTGTAACAAGGAACAAGTTGACACATGCTCCACTATGTTCATAGCAGCCTTATTTCTAATAGCCAGAAGCTGAAAAGAACCTAGATGTCCTTCAACAGATGAATGGATATAGAAAATGTGGTACATTTACACAATGGAGTACTACTCAGCAATTAATAACGAATCCATGAAAATCTTAGGCTAATAGATGCATCTGGAGGATATCATCCTGAGTGAGGTAACCCAATCACAAAAGAACACACATGATATGCACTCACTGATAAGCGGGTATTAGCCCAGAAACTTCGAATATTCAAGATACAATTTTCAAAACACATGAAAGTCAAGAAGAAGGAAAACAAAAGTGTGGATACTTTGATCCTTCTTAGAATGGGGAACAAAATACCAATAGAAGGAGTTATAGAGACAAAGTTCAGAGCTGAGACAGAAGAAAAGACCATCTAGAGACCATCCCACTCAGGGATCTATCCCATATCCAACCACCAATCCCAAATAGTATTGCATATGCCGGCAAGATTTTGCTGACAGGACCCTGACATAGCTCTCTCTTGTGAGTCTATGCCAATGCCTGGCAAACACAGAAGTGGATGCTCACAGTCATTTATTGGATGGAACACAGGGCCCCTAATGAAGGAGCTAGAGAAAGTACCCAAGGAGCTAAAGGGGTCTACAACCCTCTAGGAGGAACAATGATATGAACAAATCAGTACCACCCAGAGCTGTGTCTCTAGTTGCATATGTAGCAGAGGATGGCCTAGTCAGCCATCAATGGGAGGAGAGGCCCTTGGTCTTTTGAAGATCATATGCCCCAGAACAGGAGAATGCCAGGGCCAGGAAGCAGGAGTGGGTGGGTTGGGGAGCAGGGCAGAGGTAGGGTATAGGGGGCTTTGGGGATAGCATTTGTAATGTAAATGAAGAAAATATCTAGTAGAAAAAAGAAAAAAGAAAAAAGAAAAAAAAGAAATGAATTTTCTTTAGTCATCAGGAAAATGCAAATCAAGACTACCTTGAGATTTCATCTTATACCTGTCAGAATGTAAAGATCAATAAAACAAATATCACCCTATGCTGGTGGGAAGTAGAATAAGGAGAATACTCATCTCTTACTGGTAGGATTGTATACTTGTACAAGAACTATGGAAATCAGTGTGGTGGTTCTTCAGGAAGACTGAAAATGACCTATATCAAGATCCAGCTATACCACCCTTAGACATATACCCAAAGGATGTTTCATCCTACGACAGAGATACTTGTTCAACCATGTTTATATCAGCTCTATTCATAACATGCAGAAATCAGAAAAAGTAGATATTCATCAGTGTATGAATAGATAAAGAAGAGGAGGTACATTTATACAATAGAGTATTACTTAGTTATTAAAATGTATCAAAATCATGAAAGTGACAGGTAAATGAATGGATCTAGGGAAGTGAGGCAATCCAGACTCAGAAGGACGAATGTGTTATGCATTTGCTTTTATGTAGATGTTAATTAAGTCATTGATAAGCAAGCTACAATCCTTATAGCAGCAAAGGTTAGGATCAGAGTAAGGGATAGAATATAGAGTAAGGGATGTGGTGTGTGTGTGTGTGTGTGTGTGTGTGTGTGTGTGTGTATGAATATTCCTAGGAAGGGAACTAAAATAGATATAGATGATATAGATAGACAGGGGCTTGGGTGGTGATTGGGATGGGAGGATCAAATGGGGAAGGAGAAAATATGGGTGAGGCATGGAGAGAATAAGAGAGCCAGCTAAAACGAAGGGCCATTTGAGGAGTCATATGGAAATTAATTCAGGAAAAACTTCCCAAACATGTGCACATGTGAAGGCAATCCAAAGGAAATCTACATATAAGGAGGTAGACAGAGCCCCAACTGGACATCTGTCATCACCAATGAAGCTTCCAGTACAGGGAACAGGCTACATCTAACTGGTTTGTTGGTCAAAGGTGTCCAAAATGAGAACCCACCAAACAATCTAGATTATTGCCAAGGCTTCTGGTTGCTCTTCACACACCAACAGTATCGTCGAAGACAATACCTCTACAACTCAGTGGACATGGAGACATCAAGCTGGTGCCTATCTAGAGCCTTCATCACTGTGGGCTAGTATTTATGGCATTTTGCATTTTACCAAAGGAGAAATGCAAATACAAACATAAACTACAAACCTTTTACTGTACAATGGTGGCCTGCCTGCAAGATATTCTAGAGGAATAGTGGCACAACGTTTGTAGGAATTATAATCCAAGAGACTAGATAGACCAGGGACCTAGGAGGCAACCAAATAGTACTGTTCTGCTAGAACAATGTAGCCATAAACTGACTCCTAACATTATGGAATGCTCATAGATGTGTAGGTGTGTGCCTTTCCCCAGTTGTCATCAGAGAAGCTTCTTTTACAGCAAACGGTACAAATACAGAGATCCACTGCTAGATACTATGTAAATAATCATAGACCTTGGACCAGCCCTACCTAAATGGAACCAGATTATTTGCATTAGGTTTGGAGCTCAGACCTTGACGTTTAGCAAAGGGTAACACATCATCATTGCTTCCAATGACAAACCTGGCTTGCACCATGTACCAGCCATACAACGCAAGTGTACTGTGCATGCCTTGCAGTCAATGAGAGAAAATAAGAGGATGATCAAATAGTTCCTTCAAGCTTAGGGATGTCTGAAGACAGGAGACAAAAAGAGTGTAAAAGACAGAAGGGACAGAAAACGCCAAAGAAATAAGGCCTCGTAAGTACAGTACAACTAGGTCATATATGGAGTCACAGAAACTGAGACAGCTCGCATAGGGCCTGCAACGGTCTGCGTCAGATGAGGGACTGGCACTGAGAGGAGACCTGGACATGTGCCAACATCTCTAACCCCGAAACTATCTCCACTTGCAAATGAAAATTTGTTTTCTCCAAGGGAGTTCACAGGGGAAAAAAGTCACCCTTAAGATTAAGACCCATGCTGAACAGTAGAGGGGCAATAAAAACAAGGTCAATGGTATCTTTTAAGATTCTTTGTCTCATGATGTAGAGTCAAGGCTCTGTGTGTGTGTGTGTGTGTGTGTGTGTGTGTGTGTGTGTGTGTAAACATATACGCCTCTGTGTATCTGTATTTCTTGTATTTTTTCTTTGGCTCTTTTGCTTCTGTTTATTTTGTCCTATTCTGATTTATTTCTTTTTATCTTATTTTACTATTATTCTTTGCATGTTTATTTTTTTAAGAAGAAACAGAAAGAGTGTAGATCCAGATGGGATGTAGGAATGGACTGGGAGGAATAAATAGAGCAGAAATTGTAGTCAGAATACCTTGTATGGACAAAAATCTATTTTCAATCACTGGAAAAATCATGTTTGTATTTCATGCTATACTCTCAAAATTGGTTAGAATTTAAAACAATCATTTCAATGATACTGGAGAGGCAGCAAATTCAGACATGTGTAGCCTTTCAATGAGTGTCAGTATTTAATGAAGCTGTTATAAGACCCTTGCATACTGAAATAATTTCATATTAAGAATTTAATTAATAAGCCTAATATAGTTTGATTCACTGTAAGAATAAATTAAAAATAGATTTCCAAAATAATCTCATTAGTCTTTAATATATGCTTATTAGAGGCCATAATTACTTACAGTAATATCCTCTCCCCTTTCACAAATTCTTTTTACTAGGTTTGAAGCTCAGACCTTGACATAATATGTAGGTTTAGCAAAGGAAAAAGTATTATCATCATTTTCAAATGACAAACTCGGTTTGCACAGTACCATGCATACAATACAAATATAGCATGCATAGCTTTCTGTCAATCAGAAAACATGAGAGGATGACCATCCTACTGGAGAAGCAGAACCAAAAGTCATGGTGTCGTGGTGAGAAGAACGTATCTTCTATTCAGGCAACAGAGAGTAAGGAAAGGACTCCCTAGAAGTGGCGATTCCAGGGAGCATTCTCTTCACAACCTGCTGTGTTACCCTTTCTGAGCTTTGGTTTCATCTCTGCAATGACAGAACTGGTTTAGGTAACACCCAGAGATGCTTCTAGTGAACTGGTATGATTCCATTTCTTTAGGGCATTTAGTTTTCCTATCTGCAGATGGTTGTTTGCAGGTAAAGTCACTTGAGTTGGGCAGTCCGGTGATTAGTTTCCAAGTCTCTGTGATTTTTGTATTTTAAAGATTTATTTATTTAATGTGCATGAGTATTTGCCAGCATGAATGTCTGTGCACCATGTGTATACCTTGTTCTGGTGGAAGCCAGAAGAGCGTGTTGGATCCCTGGTACTAGAGTTAGAGAAGTTGTGATATTCCATGTGGGTTCTGAGAATTGAACCCAGTTCCTGCACACAAGATTGGTTTTGTTAACAGAAAAGCCAGCACTCCAGCCTCCGTTTTTATATTTTAATATGAGTCTCACATCCCAGGGCCAGTACTTTGAACATCAAACAATTCATGTTTCTTCAGGACCTGGGCAAGGATGCCTGGTGATTTGTAAATACCATCTTGACTTCTGCAAAAATAGCAACTGCATTCAGGAGTTATTAATTTTTAAAAATTGGTCTTAATTTTTCTAAGCAGGAAAAAAGTTAATGAAAATAACCAAGAAATTATGGTTTCTTCAGTCTAGTTCAGTAAATGTAAATATTGAACTTCTAATTAAGGGCCCATACTCTTTTTATATCTCTCATTATACATCTGATCCCCTTCCCCCATCTGTATAATCTCTAAACTCATTTACTGGAGTGACTTAGTCTGGATGGATGCACATCTATCTTATTATTTAGCCCGAGTCTTGTGAATGCTCTTTCCTGTACTGAAGGAACAGCAAAGTATGCATTTTTTGGAAAGTCACACCAGAAGCCTCTGGAAATAGTTTATAAAATGTGGTACATGACCCACAATACTGTTTTAATCTTTATAAAGTACTATATTCCAAAATGTATTTGATACCAAGTGTTAAAAGATTTATAATATGCTCATGACAAGGGTAAGGCAGGTGGGAGGATGACTAGAAGGGAACTGAATGAAATTCCAAGGTTTATTTTCTCATTGCCCTGACAAAATATTAGACAAACCTGAGTTAAGGAAGGAAGGAAGGAAAGAAGAAAAGAAGGAAGGAAGGAAGGAAGGAAGGAAGGAAGGAAGGAAGGAAGGAAGGAAGGAAGACAAGCAGGGAGGGAGGGAGGGAGTGAGTGAGGGAGTGAGTGAGGGAGAGTTTATTTTAGTTTAATATTTCAGAACACAGTTTTCTATATCAGGGAAGATATTACAACAGGGACATAAGGCAGTTGTTTTTGTGTCCATATTCAAGCAGAAAGCCATTTGTTATATGAAAGGGTTTTCCTAGGAAAAATGAAATTCCAGCACACACACACACACACACACACACACACACACACACACACACACACCTACTCATATGACAAAGGAACTCCACAACAAACTAAGGTAACAACTGTATCAACCAATGTCCAGCTTAATGAACTAATCAATTATTTTATCAATTGGGGTTCTCAACAGGAATATGGGCAAAGGGCTATCTGTGAGAGGCAGGAATAACTCAAAAGTGGCAGTAGCATTGGAAAGACACCCCATCATGAGTGATGGATCACTGGAGCTCTTTATGGACTTTGCAGTAAGCTATATAATCCACACATCTATTTCTTTCTAAAGTTGGGCTGATCTAAGTCTGTCCACAGCAACTGTTTACTCCATTTTATTTGTTTGTTTGTTTGTTTTGAGACAGGGTTTCTCTGTATAGCCCTGGCTGTCCTGGAACTCACTTTGTAGACCAGGCTGGCTTCAAACTCAGAAATCCGCCTGCCTCTGCCTCCCGAGTGCTGGGATTAAAGGGTTGGGTACTCAAAAATCATCAAAGTTTCTATTCTCCAGGGTGTCTAGGTCAAGAAGCTGGGGAACAGTTAAGGTGCTCTATAGAGGTGTGGGGCCGGGGGAGGCCAGAGCACCAAAATTTCTGCTTTTAATGACTTCTAATTTCATCTCAGGCTTTGAAGAGTGTCCTTCCAATAACTATTTCATTCAAATTTCATAATAGTTCTCAAGGCAGAACATAATCTCCATTTTATAGCCCAAATTCTCAAGCTTGGAAGATGGGCTACCCACCCCTGTTAGAGGAATCCTCTAGTTTTTCTGGCCTTCAATAGGAATATAAGATTTCCCTAGATGCTCAGGACTGCTTACCTGCCCCAATGTTTGTTCATTTGTTTGATTCTTTATTTCTTTTAGTGAAGTATAGTTAAGTTTATTAAAAGCAGAAAAAAGGAGAAAGAGAGTCACAGAGACAGAGACAGACAGAGACAGAGACAGACAGAGACAGAGACAGACTCACAGACACAGAGAAGGAGAGGGAGAAGGAGAGGGAGAGGGAGAGGGAAAGGGAGAGGGAGAGGGAGAGGGAGAGAGAGAGGGAGAGGGAGAGGGAGAGAGAACATCATTAGGACAAATGTGGGATTCTCAAGGGATAGCCACCAGCATCCATTTTCCTTCTGAACAATTCCTTTGTATAGCTTACTTTGCATTCTGCTGTCATGTGCTCACTAACAAATATGCCAGCCTGGATGATGAAAAGCACACAAGGCCTCAATCCTACCCAAAGAACTACATAGGCAACTCGGAGCAGGAAAGGTGATTCTTCCCAGGGAAGAGCACACCATTGCTTGTCTATGGACACAACAGGTTATACTGGGGACTGTATATATGCAAATGCACATATGCACACAATAACAATTAATGAAAAAAGAGGCCAGGAGTTTGAAGGAGAGTGGGGAGGGGTATATGAGAGAGTTGGGAAGAAGGAAAGGGAAGAAGAAACACAATTAAATTACAAATAAAAAAGCAAGGTTTCCATGGTCTACTTTGTAAGCAATGAGTTGATAGATGTAATTACTAACATTCTGAATCTCGTTTGGTCTATTTAGATTTAGGTACACTTGAACTTTGTCTGTTTTGGGTAATCAAAGGATTCTGCCTACTTTTACAACAAGATAATGAAGAGGTTTTTATCATCCCCCCCACCCCAGGCTATGAGTTAAATTTGGAGTTTAGAGATAGATATATTTGTACATCTATTTCAAATACTAAAAATTTCCCTTCTCTTATTCAGAAAGTCCATGAAGGTCATTTTTGTTTGTAAACTCACTTGCCACATACTTGTGGGGAGCCTGCTCTATGCCACAGAGAGAACAGAATGGGAGAGATTTCTGCTCTCACAGAATTTACAGTCTATTAGAGGAGGATAAATGTTATGATTATATCTCATCACCATTACTGCAAACAAAATAGAACAAAACAAATTTTGAGCTCTGTCATTTGGAAGTCTGGGGGAAATAGTATTTTTCTCTAGCATTAGTCACTCTGTATTATATATTTACCTAGTCCTGGAAATTGATCTGAATATTTCTGGGTATCTTCTGTAAACCAAGCCCTGTTAGCACGTTAGAATAAGTGACAGTCATTTCTTTGTTGGATACAATGAGCATAGCAAACAAAGACCTATGAGGAATAATTTTACATGAATCATGATCTTTTAAAATTCCACTGGCTGCCAAGTGGAATTTATGAGTGAACCTTTTAAAAAGGACAAATATAGGTAGCAGTATAAATAGCATAGTTGAGAAGTTTTATATTATTATTATTATTATTATTATTATTATAAGAGTTTTATACTAATAACACAAAGTCAGACAGAGCACCATATTTGCAACCTTATTCATGTAAATATTCATTTAGAGTGATGTCAAAACCAGCATTGCTTATTCACCATTATGGGAGGAAGGAGTGAGCTGTACTGCAGGCTTTTCCATGCTCAGTGAAGAAACTAGCTCAGCTGTGTTCCACTCTATTCCTTCTTTTTAGAGAGAAAAGACACTCTTCTGTCTTGTGTTTTATCAGTTGTATCAATATTGATGAGAGAAGCGCAAATAAGTGTTACTGAAATATAAATCCATATCCACATCTTTCCCCCAGATTACTTCCCAGATGCATCACCAGAATCTGCACGCTTGCTTGACTTAGTTAATCATCAGGCTTTGGCCAAGTGTGTGGTGCCCCCCCCAACCCCCCTGCCATGACACCCGGAGGACAGACTTGGACTTCAAACTGTGAACAGTTGGTACGAAGTATTTTCATTATGCTGTGCTCTACATCAGGGAATATGGGACTGAAGCATATTCATAGACTCTTTGCCATCGTTTCCTACCTCTATAACAAAGTACCCTGTTTACACAGTTAGTGTCTCCCTCACCCTTTCCTACCAGGTTTTTCAGTTCTTTTTACATTGTGCTGAACTAACCCTTCATTTTCTTGCAATGTACCTATGCTCTCAGGAGGAGTGCATTTATATTGTCTCCTCTTGTTGAAAGACATCCTTTCCCAAAGCAACTTGTTGTCTGTTGTGACAGTACTCTAGGGCACACCAAATCATCTTTGTGAAGAGTTTTGGCCCCTGTGGCCAGACTACAGAGTGATAACATTATCCCCAAGGTTTATCAGTCATATTAAATTCTTCCATTTATTCAAAGGCAGAACACCCCAGCACCCCCTTTTTTAGTGTGGTGGCTAATCTTTGTAAACTTTAGGACATCTGGAAGTAAGAACATAAGCTGCTTGGCAGGTCTATAAAGGATTGATTTTTTTTTAAATCAGATTATTTGAAGCAGGAAGACTCACCTTAAAACTAAACAGTACCATCTGGTGTCAACCCACATAGAGGAGGTTGGAAGAGACTATTTTTGCATGCTTGCTCTTATTCTCAGTGGCAAGCTTTGTCTCTCCTGTTGCTGCTATTAAACTCAGCTTCCTCAGGATTCCAGTGCTGGCTGAAAACACGCAGCTCTCCAGGAATCCTCTAGGACTCCATCATTACCTTTAGACTGCTAAGCTATTCAGACTCATGGACTGAACAACTACTGGATTCTCTTGGCCTTTCCATCAAGAGGCAGCCATTAGTGGACCACCAGCCTAATAAATCTTTTCTCTCTCTCTCTCTCTTTCTCTCTCTCTCTCTCTCTCTCTCTCTCTCTCTCTCTCACACACACACACACACACACACACACACACACACACACACACACTATTCATACATGCATATATACAAATATTCATTGCATCATTTTAGTTCTTTTGAACTCTTGATTAAATTCAGGGAGTACATCTGACAGTACCTGGCACTCTCTCCATTGTCATATCCCTGTGAATTCATCCAGGCTGAAAAAGTTCTGTAATTACCTGTTTCATATCAGAGTGTTACAGAAGCCAGAAAAGTTGTCATAAGACACAGGGCAGCTTCTGGCATCTGGGATTATATTTTCCAAGCAAGGAAAGAAGCATGTAACAAGTCTGACTCACAGAGACTCAACTTACTCATTCACTAATTCATTGCGGATCACATACTCCTAAAAAACCTGAAGGTGTTTTGCTGGGAAATACTTCCCATTGAAAGGTTGGCAAAAGAAAAAAATGAGTTAACTATCATTTCCAAAAAGTGAAACCTACAAAACTTCCTTAAAGGTAATTGATGCATGGTGTGTGTGTGTCTGTGCATGTGTGTGTGTGTGTGTGTGTGTGTGTAAATAGAAACAGCAACAAAACAGACACCAACTCTTCCACTAATCACAGCCATCACCAAAAAAAAGTCTCAGTGTCTACCCTTGAAGCCCTTGTGAGACTGGGTTGTTGAGCTGAGCTCAGAATCATCAGAGATTGGATTTAACACATGACTCAAAAGAAAGGCACCCCATTCTGTCATGTCTCATGGATTTTCCTTGCACTGAAGTTGCCTTGTGTTCCAGGAGATCTGCAGAAACTGCCCGTCATGAATTCATTAGCACTCTGCTAATAGTCACAGTGGACTTCTCTCTTGTGTAACTGTTCTGATCCTTTCTGTCTTCCAACTGTTCCTTTGTAAGCTTCGCTTCTGAGATTATTATGTGGTATCTTTCTCATGTGGATCCCTAATCTTTTTAAAATGTCTGTATATGTCTTTTCTTAGCAAATATCTTCTCCTCACTTATGTTCTCCTGAGCTACTAACACCTGCCTTTATGGCATGGCTATTATCTCCAGATTGATCATGGCAGATTTCTTTATCATAGTTTTGTAACATCTGCAGCCTGAAAGACGTCTCAGAGGTCTTTCAACTCAGTATAACCCTAACAGGACTTTCCGTTTCCACATATAACATGATGCCCTTTAAAACCTTTACTTAAATTGACAGTAAATAACATCTACTTAATCTTTTGAACAAAGCATTGAACTTATCACATCCAGTCTCCAAATGTTTTTCAAATACACTTTTGTCTCTGGCAGAAACTTTTTTTTATCAGTTACTTTTCTGTTGCTGTAATAAAATAGTGTGACTAAAAGCAAATTATTGAGGAATGAGTTTATTTGGCTTACAGTTCCAGAGATAGTGTCCATAATGGCAAAGGATGTAGAGCAGTGTCAGAAAATTGAGCGCTCACAACCTCCGTGAAAATATTAGACAGAGAGAGGAAACTTGGGGAAGAATGAGGCTATAATCTCTCAAAGTCTGCTTCCAATCCCACTCAAGTGACCAGTTCCATCCAGGCACCACCACATAAACATTCCTAAACTCTATCACCAATAGGAGACCAAGTTTTCAAATACTTGCACCTACTCAAAAACATTTCTCATCTTAACCACCTTCCCCTAAAGAGTTTCCCTTTTTTCTCATGTCAGATATTATTAAGTACAGATCTGCACATGAAAGAAACACATATCGTCTTTCTTATCACCATTATTAGTCTATTATTCCATATTTCATCTGTCCCATTAGACTCCTTCCCCCACACAGTTACCTTCTATTTTCATATATTTATATAAATCTAGATTAAACATATAAGATTTTAACAAATCCGCTTTTATTTACTTACTTTCCATTAGTTTAAATCCGGGATGCATACAGCACCACACATATGGCCTTTGCAGGAAGTTTGCTTCAGAATTTGGCATGAACCATACCACTGGGTATGGGCCCGAGTTACTTATTCCCAGATCACTCTGGTTTTATTTTGTTTGCCTCCAGGAGTCACTGTACTATTTTTTGCTTTGTACACATAAGCACATCTCTTGCCCAAGTAGAAAACTCAGTTTCATCTTAGACATAAATGCCTTCAATTTTAAGAAGAGCCATATGCTTGCCTTGGTTCTAGAGACCTTGCTTTTAGCCAGCAAAATTGGCCTTGTACCACAGCCTTCCAGACACATTTGCTTTTATTCTTAGAAGTCCTGTTCCCAGCACAAGTGCCAAGATGGCAGAATGAGAGCCTTCTTTCATCCCTTAGAACCAAAAAATTCATTATCTATCTATCTATCTATCTATCTATCTATCTATCTATCTAGCATCTATCATCTATCTCTATATATCTATCTTTACATATAGCTTTCTATGTATCTATATCTATCTACTATTTATTTATCTATCATCTGTCTTTATATATCTATCTATACCCATATCTCTATATCTATACCTATAACTATATCTATCTATCTATCTATCTATCTATAATTGTCTTTACCAATTTCTCTCTTAATGGATATCTAGGCTGGTTCTGCATTTTGGCTATTGTTAATAATGCACATATCTCTGTGACATCCTGACTTAGACTCCTTTGAGACATATACTGAAGAGTGGTATAATGTGCCACTCGGTAGCTCTATCTTTTAGTTTTTGAGAAACCTCCATATCAACTTATAAAGCACTTACAGTATTTCATTTCCCACAAGAACTTTTTTAAAAAAATGTATTTCCTTGTGTTACTATGCTTCTACCAGTCACTGTGTTGAGTCTATAGATTTAACCATCATTCTATCAAGACGGTATGATCAGAAGTATATGTGGGCAGGTCACGATTGGTGTGGATGTAAACCATCAGTTCTTTTTTAGTATACAGCACTGGTTAAAAAAAAGAAAAATCAACAAAGTACAATACTGATGTGAACAGAGGCTGTCACAGGATATTTGATCACACCCTGAACCCCAGATACTGTGTAATTTACTGAAAAGCACTGTTTCTAGTTGTGATGTGGCTCAACCCTCTGGCTGGAATTCAGACACACATTTAGTGCAGAGTTTTAATCCCAGACAAAAAGTAAAATAAGTTTGGGTAAAATTAGTTTGTAGAAGGAAGCATCCATGTTTGAAAGTGTCAGACGAATTGATGAATCAGAGAATGATTTGACAGAATAGGATATGCACAACTCTCACAAGAAGTGGAGACTAATTAAGAAAGAGAAGTGCAGGGAAAGAAAGAAGTTTTACAGAGATAGGTTTAAGGGAGAAAAAGCTAGATCTAGACAGAACAAACCAGAGAATGAGACGGAGCCAGAAGTTTAGAATATATTGCCAGAGTTAGTATGAGGCCAAGCAGAGAAATTCATTGAGAAGCTGAGAGAAGCCAATTTGAGTCAGCTGGGAGCAGAGTTTGAGCCAGAACAGTTGAGTTGAACCAACCAGGCAGAGTTTAGAAAGAACTAGAAATGGTGAGCTTACACAGCAGTAAGTTACAGAGGCTGAAAACATTCTAGGCAAAGATTGGATTTAAGGATAGATGGGATAGAAGCTTCCAGGGCTAGGCCTAGGTTAGCCAACAGAGGCAGAAAGCTTCTGAGATGACAGTTACATCTGGTGGGTGAATATAAGTTATCATCATCCTAGGCTTTAGTAGGCTCGAGACTGTTGACTTTAAGGGAAATGGAATCACACATTGATTATTTATTTGGGCTCACCAGTGTTGCGACTTAAAGCATAGATTAAAACTGTTTTAGATTATTGCTATGGGGCCTCAGAGATTGCAAAATTTAAAGACTAAAGCCCCATGCGGGAGGGCCAACATACAAGTCGTTTGTCAAGTCAGTGTTAATGAAAGCAGTGTAGCAAACTGTTACACAAGGAAAGAGTGGACCATTTCCACAGTGCGTGTAAAAGTTCTTGGGGAGTAGGGAAGGAAGAAACAAGAGATTCTTAGTGGAGAAAGAAAGTGAAAGTGTAGTTGACCTTGGTTGCTGTCTGTTCAACTGGAAATTCTGCTTCCATGAAAGCCATAACTCTGAGCATAGTCTCTAGGTTGTAACATGTGGGAAGCAGGTGTAATCACTGAGCTAAGATGGCGCCCAGCTTAGTGCCAAGCCTCGTAACCCCATCTTGTTTACTAAAACTTCTGAAAATATCAAGCTGAGTCATCCGTGCTTACTGCATGATCTGAAAAGTCATATAGCCTTACCATAGTGTTAGCCAATGATATGTTGTCCTGCCTGTGCATGCAACTCGTGCTAGGGGCGTGATGATGCTGATTGGAGAGCAATGAGTGGAGTGAGATGATGTAAGAGGGCTGTGTATATATGGAACGGCCTGAGTAAGGGGAGGAGTTCACTGCGGGAGACTGCTGAGAGAGAGCGCTGATACTGCCTTGAGTAAAAGATGGAGACTGCTGTTGAAGAACCTACCTTGGCGTGAGTGTCGTTATTCCCAGTCTCTGCTGGTCAGAGATTGGGGCTGCGGCAGTAACAAGCATGGACTTGTGGTTTCAATATATGTTGGCAATAGAATGAATATAAACTAAGAGTCTTAAGTTCTCTCAAGTAGGTGGTACGGAAGTCTGGTCTCTCATAACCCCTTTGGTCTAATACCTTGAAGGTGGCTTAACCTGCTTTGTTCTTTAATTTCTTCCATGAAGGAACATTTTGGATAATTGCAAATTTATGTGAAGCTAAGATACAGGAAAAAAAATGCTAAGGGTAACAACATTTATCAAAAGCTGTTTCTTCATTATGTAGTCCCCTGAGGATTAGAACAAAAAGGATATTTTAAACTCCGTTTTCATAAGGTGGAGGCAGAAGAATAGTTTATTGAATGCTTACCTGTTTCATCAGTCAGGCCATGGTCATTTCCTTCATTTTTGTGGAAAGAAAATTTAACCTCCTAAATCCCTGAAGATATGTGGGGAAATGGACATAATTTATAGGAAGACATAAACTCATGACTTGTATTCCGGAAACAATAGGGATTGGGCAGAGGAAGAGACAGCATCGTTGGGTCCCTGGGGAGAGCTGTATGGGAAAAGGATCTGAACACTGAGGCCTGGATGCTGAAAATTAAACCAGTTGCCTTTAAAATGGTCCAGGGCTGACTCTGGGAGCATCATTATTAATTTTCTTTGGCACTAGTGATTTTTTAAAGTAAGCCTTAAGGACTTGGACACATCGGAAAAGCTGAGCAGTGGAGTCTTTTTAATCATCCAAGTTCTTGCAACCTGTCTGTGTGTGCTGCTTGCTGTGCATGCTGCAAAGCAAGAAGGCATCAGGGAAAATTCAGTATCTAGCTTTGCAAACTACTCCCTAAAGATTCTAGGTCTTCCTTCAGATAGAATTTCATATGGAGTTCTTCCTGCCTCAAATTTGGAGACACTGGTACTCAGGAACTAAATTTGCTGCATTTTCTGAAGTTCTCCACCCTGTGGCCCCTGAGAAAGAGGAAATTACTTATAAGAGTTGTGGGATTGACTGCTCTGCTCTCTTCTCTGCACTACCGTCCTCTGAATGTCCTCTAATGTCCACCAATCTGGCATGAGGAGAGAAAGCGAAGCCCATCAGTTACTCAACTTAAGTTTAACCTAACATAGATTGTTGAAATGAAAGATATTTTGGGGACCCTTTCACCCTTTCTTGAATGTAATATTCAAAATAAATTCAAGGGAAGAATTTGTTAAGATTATTATAAGTTAACATGTGTATCAGTCTGGCTATGTTTGGAAGATCCTGTTTCCCTGGAGACATTCACCATCACTGGTTCTTAAAATCTTTCTGCTACTCACAGATACTGTGAAGGGGGCCTGCACAGGTTCAAAACAGAATTGAGAAGGGGGAGGAGATACAAAGTTCCATACCTAATGAAGAAGCTGTTTCTGATTGACACTTGTGGGAAAGGGACAATCATTGTTACTGAAGGCTTTTTGTCCAGGATTATTGGCCAACACACAACAGCTACATATTTGTTTGCATGTTTTCTGTTTTGTATTTTCTTAGACTTTTTCGTTCATTTTTACCTTTTATTTATTTATTTATTTATTTTTTTTAGAAAGAAAAGGAACATGTTGTAGTGGCCTCATCTATAATAGCCAGAAGGTGGAAACAACCTAGATGTTCCATGACAGAAGAATGGATAGAGAAATGTTTTGCATGCAAATGGATGGAACTAGAAAATATCCTGAGTGAAGTAACTCAGACCACAAAGGACAAGCGTGGTGTGTCCTCACTAATAAGTGGATATTAGCCACAAAAACAGAGTGGTTGTAACAGTTTGCAATCCCAACAGCAATGAAAGAGTGTTTCTCTTTCTCCACATCCTCTCCAACATGTGTTAGAGAGCATGACTTCATTCTTTAAAAAAAAATCAGTGTTAAAATGATCTTCTTGCTATCTTAAAATGTATTACTTTAGATATCAGCATTATATAGTACAAGAGCAACATATTTTAGTACAAAATAATTTTTAGATTTATTTTTTATTTATGTGTTTGCCTGAGTATATGGCATATAAGTGTCCATGCTGATGGAGGCCAGAAGGGGGCGCTAGATAACCTGGCTCTGGAGTTTAAAGCAATTGTGGGTCACAGAACATGGGTTACGTGGGAACTAAACTCAAGTCTTAAATGAGTTGAATACAAGTTTTTCTACTTCTCAGGCATGCTACCTAATACAAGATACCTAATGTCTGAGCACCAGCTTTTCCTTTAGTAATTGACAGTGAATATGTCACAGGATTGTTGTAATGGTCTAATAAGGTTAAAGAGAGCTTTAAACTCAAGCATTATGCAGATATTGGTTACTGTTGTTGTGCTTTATGAACATTAATATAATCAATTTGAAAACAGTAGTATCATTCGTCTCTGTGGTAACATGTTTATTCTTTGAAGAGTGAGAATTTATCTGTATCATCTTCCAATTCTGGGGAACATTTTATAAAGAGTCTGGCAACTCATTTACAATGCTCTAAACATTTCTAAGCATAAATGTTCACCGGAAAGTTATATTTTTAGTCGATTGACTTTCCACGCAGGGTTTAAACTCTAGCATTTGTTTGATGTGTCAGTGCAAACACATACCTACAAATACCCTCACACCTTGACAGCATAACTCATGTCAAGGAACTCATCTCTAGAAAGATATGGCTCTCTAGAAAGATATGGCTCCCAAGGGGACTTCCATCAGGACCATATGTTCTCTGAGATAGGGTCCTAGTCTCTAACTTCATTTTATTCCCTCAAGAAATAGAGTTCACATTTATATAGAAGTACAAAGTGAAGCATTGTCAGAAAACCAATGTTCTCTGTTATTCTAAAAGACAAAACTTTACTAAATTTATTAAGATTTGAAACATCAGGTTGTCATTTCTATTTAGAAAATTGAATCATAATTCCTTAGTTTATCCCACAGATTTTGTCATGGGATTGAAGACATAGAATATATAATTTACAAATTAAGGGTTTGTTTTAGAGTTTATTTTTGTTAAATGTTAAAAAACACAAATATATAATTTGCCATGCAATCCTGTGATTCAACACTAGTTATTATGTTTATATGACAGCTCTCAGGAGTGATTTGAAATCAATAAAATAATCCTGAATTTCTTTAAGCAATGGTTTCTTTTGCTTTATAAAATCACAGACTTAGTGATAAGGCTAGAGTATTTTGCCATGGAACCAGAAACAATAGGGCAGTGGTTCACTGTAATGGAATGTAGATCCGAAGCACACTGTGTATGCTTTTGTAGCACATGCCATTGCCTGATATTATGTGAGATGTTTTTCAGCTCAATTCCTAGTTCTTTTCTTATTTCTTGTGACTTCTTGGAAGTAAGATCCACTGATCTAAGACCACCACTTACTGATATTCTACATATCTAGTGTGAGTGCATGGGTGTGCCTACCATGGTCTGTGCGTGGATGTCAGAGGAGAACTTGCTGAAGTTTGTTCTCTCCTTCTGCATGTGTATCTGGGACTGAGCTCAGATCATCGGGCTAATATGAAATGTATCTATGTGATTTTCAACCCATGATGATAAGAACTAGGAAATTAGTAAAATGAAATTATGTTCTATTAGCAGGAGCTAATGGATTACAATGAATAGTTTAAAGATGTGTCTGTGTCTGTGTCTGTGTGTGTGTGTGTGTGCGTGCGTGCGTGTGTGTGTGTGTGTGTGTGTGTGTGTATGTATATGTGGTGTGTGTGTGTGTGTGTGTGTATGCATGTATGTAGGCACACATATATGTAGATGACCTCAGAAGACAGGAGAAGATATGGGATTCCTAAGAGCTGACATCACACAAAGTTGTGAGCCACCTGACATAGATCTTGAGGACCAAACTTAGGTTCTTTACAACTACAGCATACATTCTTAACTTCAGAGCTCCAGCCTTACACATAGTCTAAATATGTTTGGATTCAAGGAACAAACAGCCTAGAGATTGTGAATTTATATTTTCTAAGTGCTTTCAATCCCTCCCCACTCCCCTGAAAGTTGGCTCATTTTCACTTATGAAACTTCTGGCTTCACTTCAGTTAAGAGTCATGTCACTATAATGAAGCTTCACAGCAACTTTCTCTTAAGGTGTAAAATGTTGGCATTTTTCATTTGGTACAGTGAAAATGGTAGAAAAGCTAAGTGCCACCTTGTTTGGGAATGAATCCTGGCAAAAACAAATATTGGGATAGACTAGGAGTTAAAACAGCCTAAAAGCTGTTGGTCATCTCACCCATATGCTCTTAGGACAATCGTGACAAAAACATGTGAAAAATGGCCTAGAATTCTCTAACAACACAGAATCACAAGCACAAGTCTCTGCTGCACTGATAGAGATTTCCTCTTAGTTTTGTCTTTTGTTGAAAAATAATTCACTATCTTTTGAAGACAGTGTTAGGAATGTAGGTTGATTTTTATGAAACAGAATTTTTAAAATTATATTTTATTTTTAATTTATTTTTACACTCCATATTCCACCCCACCCCCCATCCACCTTCTGTCTGCTCCACATCTCACATCTCCCTACCCCACCCTGTCTCCATGTGGATGGCCCCAACAGAGATTTTTAAATTTAGTCTTCAAAGACTCTTTCCGCAGTCATGATCAGGATCCCCTTAAAGAACATTAAAATAGCTTGTGGAAACTCTCATTAAAATAAAACTGCATTTCTCAAATGTTGCGCTCTTGGATTTCCTTCCTTATATCTTGTCCTGGCTGTTAGATTTGTAGATATTTGAATTGTTCCATGATTCATGGAAGTCAAGTTTTAAACAATGTGTGACTCTACTAGAGTGTTTATTCCTGAGGTGGTTGGTAATTCAAGTATGTTTTCTCTAGTCTTTCATTGCTATTAAAATTAATGGCACTTATCAAGAGTGACATATTATAAATGCACAGTCAGATACCAATGAAAGAGACTAATAAGAGTTAATTATAACTGGAAATCAATCTCTTAACATAAATTAATAAGCTGTAAGAAATTGATTTCTCATTTCTTTTGCTACTTCATTAAACACATTAATGCCTTAAGTGAAAAGCTATTCCATGTTCCTTAATATCTTGTTGAGTCATTTGTCAAGACAGGTCATATAAAAATCCTTTGGAATCTTCACCAGTCTTATTGTAATGGATTTCTGGATAGACTCACAGAAGGAAAAAAATCAACATTTAAAACAGTATTTGAACACTGGATTAATAATTTAATGCCCTTTGTGTAACAGAAAGCTCAGGTCATATCTGGTTGATTTTTTTCCCCTTGTTTTTATTGATGGTGGTATTTGGGGCAGCTGTGAAGTACCCTGAGAGCTTGTAAGTAGGGGAAATGAGATTATTCTTTAAGAATTAAATTATAAAATCAATAGAAAGTAGATAAGAGTAGAACTATGCAGCCTCTCGAAAAAAAGTAATTTGTTGGCAGCTCAAGAGCAGGACATAACTGAATACACAATAACTCTAAAGGAAGCATAATAGTCAGAAAAGATGATACGCTGTCATAAATTGGGGACAGTTAGTAGAGAAGCAAATATTAGCCATATTCATTCTAAACACAGAAGAGTATACTTCCCAGGGGCTTTTTTTTTTTAGATACCCAAAACGCCACTTCAGGCTGTTCTCTGAATTAAGTAACTCATGATTCTGTGCTAATCAAGGAACCTTACAGGCTGATTTTTTTTGCTGATCATCTATCTGCCTGTGGGTGAGCAGAGCTGGCCTCTGCTGATGTGAGTGTTTAATGGAAGTAGGCCAACCATATCTCTATTGATAAATTTGTTGCTAGTCTGATTTCATAAATAGTTCTATCAGCTGAATAAAAGCTACCCTGGATGGACACATTGACTCCTGGTGTATTGACTATTAGATTTTTAAGCATATGTATTTGATTGTTAGAAGCAGTTACTTCCAGCTTTTAGTGCCTGGGAGACCTTGGAGATGGAGTTATTTATATAAAGAGAAACCAAAGTGGAGCTGAAAGTAGAGAAGAGGATAGAGATAGATTTCACCTGTTACTCAATGTAATACTTACTACCATACAAAATCAGAGTGGACTTTCTTTTATTATTCCAATGCTGAAAAATACACAATACTTGAACTTCTACATTATATTTTGTCTATAATAAATTATATTTTCTAGAATATTAAATCTCCTGTTAATAATGCAGTAATGAGCTGAGTACAATAGACTGCTCTAATGGTTTTAATTTTTCTCTAAAAGTAAATACCCAGCCCCTCTCCCCTTTTAGTTTCTCCTTTTGCAATCAGTAAAAGCAAAGAGCTCCTATGAATTAAATTTGATACACCCCCAGCCCTTTTAGATTACTACTTTTGAATTTGTAAAGAATATTTACTCAAATATTCTCTTTAACTTTTCAATACGTATGTGAAGCACGTAAAGAGAGCATTTTGCTTTTGTTTTAAATCTGAAAATTGGGCTATGATTGCTAGTGAAGACACTAGGTGACATCCACTGATGGAAGCTTGACTAAGAAGGAGAGGCATCCGCTGGAAATGTCTGAATCCTCAATACAGTTTCTTCTTTATGATGCCCTTCCTTGCCTTGTTCAGAGACCTGCAGAAAAATTTAAAAGGTTCCAAAAACTCAAGATTGGATAAAGCTCTGCCCTTTAATAAAACATCTCTCTTTTGTTTAAGCTGTGCTAAGAGAATAACTTATTGCTTACTTATTTGTGAGATTTTTATTTGTCTATAGTCTTGCCCCATATAATACATCCCTCAGCCTCCCCTCCCTCCATCCCTCCCAGTTCCTCTCCTTCCTTAAGATCCTGTGAGCCTCCATTTCCCTTCAGAAAAGAGCAGGCCTTCCTGTGTTATTGACCAAATACAACATAACAAGATGAAATAAGACTAAGCATAAACTCTCATATCAAGGCTGGACAAGGAAACCCAATAGGAGAAAAAGCAGGCAAATGAGTCAAAGACACCCTCACTCCAACTGTTGGAATTCCCACAAAAACACCAAGCTAAGCAAACACAGTATGTATACAGCAGGTCTAACCCAGACCTACGCAGGCTCTGTGATTGCCGCCTTAGTCTTTGTGAGATCCTATGAGCCCTGCTTAGTTTATTCTTTGGGTCTTGTTATCTTGGTGTTCTCAACCCCTCTGGCTCCTGGAATCTCCCCCCCCCCCCCACTTTCTGCAGTATTCCCTGAGCTCTGCTTAATGTTTGGCTGTGGTTCTTTGCATGTGCTCCCATCAGCTGCTGAAGGATACCTCTTTGATGACAATTGGACTAAGCACCTATCTATGAGTATAGCAGAATATCGTTAGGAATTATTTTATTGAATATTTTTCAATTGTGTTTGCTTTTACTCTATGCCTCTGAGCCATCCAGGTTTCAGTTCCTATCCATCTGGGCAGTGTCTGGCATGGGTTTCTTCTTGTGGCTGGTGCTTCAGGATCAACCACCTCAAGACCCAGCTATACCACTCTTGGGCATATATCTCAAAGACTCTATATCCTACCATAAGGGCATGTGCTTAACAATGTTCACAGTGGCTTTAATCATAATTGCCAGAAAATGGAAACACCTATTGTCCCTCAACTGAAGAGATAAATAAATCCATTGATAAAGAAAATGGAGTACATTTACTGTAGGAAGCCGCCAACCCTGGCCTTCTCCAGAGAGGCCGTGCTACCCCTGGTGCCTGGGGAAAGGCCGCTGCCCGCTGGCTCCCGGGAAGGTCGTCCGGCTCCAGGAAGGCCGTCCGGCTCCGGGAGCCTCTGGCTCTGCCCCATTACAAGATGGTGCGGACCGGCCAGCTGCCAGGGGAGGGAGCCTAGGAGAGGGAGCCTAGTGCGCATGCGCAGCTCTCTCTTCAGGTCCTCCTCAGGCAATAGCCCCTCCTGAATGGGCAATATGCTAATAGGTGTGGCTTGTGGCACCAATGAATGGGCCACATGCAAATGAGGTATAGCTTGGTGCACCAATCTGCATCCACTACGACACCCCCCCTTCCCTGGGAGAGTATAAAAGCAGCAGCTCTGCTGCTGTCCTGGGTCCTGGGAATCTACTATCAAGGTGCTCCAGAATAAAGCTGACTGAGAAGATCCCGATGGTGGCGTGACTTTCTTGCTGGTCGAGGGAGGCACACTGCAATTTACACAGTGGAACACTACTCAGTTGTAAGAAAACACGGCATCATGAAATCTGAAGGCAAATGGATGAAATAAGAAAAAGTCATCTTGAGTGGGGTAACCCAGACCCAGAAATACAAACATGATATGTATTCCCTTATAAGTGGATATTAGCTGTTACATAAAGGAAAATCACCCTACAATCTATAGATTCAGAGAAGTCAGATAAAGGGGGGGGGGAGTTCTAGAGGGCAGGGTAGTTCTCCCTGGGCAGGTGGGGATGGAGAGGATCAGGTTAGGGAGGGATGTATGGAGAGAGAGGGAGAGAGAGAAAGAGAGAGAGATAGATAGAGAGAGAGAGAGAGAGAGAGAGAGAGAGAGAGAGAGAGAAGAATAAGTGGGCATTTAGGAGATGATATAAATTGATATTACAGTAGAAATTTCCTGGAACCTATGAGATTGTGAGGACTCATAATATGTCCTAGTGAGGAGTCATAGTTATGGAGGATATTCAGCCTGAGCTGGCCATCTTCTGTAACCAGGGTAGGTTTCCAGTGGTAGGACTGGGATTCAGACCTAGCCACAGAACCTTTGAATCACAACTTTTCCTCTCTGTAAGATGTGCTGGGGCAATGGTAGGCCAGAACTTGTCAGAGTAGTCACCAATGACTAGTGTAACTAGTGATATTTTTTTAAATGTAACTATGTTGCATGAGATATTATGCTAAATGGTGAAGGTATGATGTTAATAAGCAAGACTGAGTGATTGATTTCATAACATCTACATTTCAGTCATTGTGCATATAGTTAACACATCATTGTACAACTGTGACTGTGTGGACAGGGGGCTTCAGATACTTTACTCGAGGACTGATGTTTAAGTTGATGTCCTGTGTAGGTAAGTAGATTCAGGGCAGAGATGAGGATGGAGTCTCTTTATCTATAAATGATGCTATGTTTAATAAAAATATGTTAAATGAGAACTGAGAAAGCTATATATTTATTACATAAAGTTCATTTCCAGTATCTTTCATGAAAATGAAAGTGGAGAAAACAGCAGAGATGAAACTTCAAGTGAGCTAATACTTGATAATTAATTACCATGGCTCCTCAGTTCATATTATCATACTTTATAGGATGCTTTGGATAAGAAAGGCCTCACAAGATTCAGGGATGTTACATAGGATATTGTGTCTTCTAAAACGATTAGCTAGAGGTCCAAACTTAATTGTCTTAATAAGCCACTTAATCATTCATGACAGATGAGAAAAGCCACAGGGGACTCTGCTCTAAGGCTTTCAGCTGTAAGTTTCTAAAAGCTCATTAGTGAAGCACAAGGTTGAAAACAGGGTGTAAAATTGCTTTATCCAAAGGCCCTGGTTATTATTAATCTACAGTTGTGGAGTTGCTTTGTATTAATCCTTCTTAGTAGCATGAAGAAAATATCAAGGAGTTCCCATATGAAGATAATAATAGGCATCATCACGACAAGATAAAACTCAGCTGAAATTACTTTGAAAATCAAATTTAGACAATGAGGGATGGAACAGATCTCATTATAAGTAAAATAACTAAAGTATAGACTCTGACTAACCGGAAGGTTTGAGAATGGGTTATTTGACCTGTTATTAAAAATAAACTCATCTTTTTAAAAATTATGTTCTCATGCTTAAATATTTTTGTATGTGCTAAAATAGTATGTGCTAGAAAAATTAAAGAAGATCCATGGAAGAAAAAGTAATATCTATTGATTTAGTTAAATTAATTCAAAGACCAGGTACCAATTGAGATTTAAAATGTTTTCTTCAGGTTATTTAATAATATGCATATATAATTAAAACCTGAAAATATTTTAATGCAAGTCTGTGGATAATTTTCAGACTGTTTTGTCAATTATTTTATGAGCATTTTCATCTTATATATAGCATCTTTGAGCCTTTCGTTTGTTTCTGTAAACTATTTTAATATACACATGTTATTTAATGATTCATATGTCTGGGAGTATAAAATGCCTTTTGTATATTTAAAGCTTATGAGTTTAATTTAAAAAGTGTATTCCTTTTATAAAAGGAAAATGCTGAATGAAACAACACAAACATTGAAATGTTCTTATGCGTATTTAAATTTTTTTTTTTTGCTTGAGTGACTCATTTGTTTTTTGGAACATTCTTATATGTTTGTATCAGCTTTTGACACCCTAACCTCCTGAGTGGAAGTTCCCATTTCAGTGCATTTGACAAATGATGAACACTATTCATCCATTAGATCTCTGTGATGGACTGAGTGATATATTCCACCCTTCCTCATCTAAAATCTTGAAATTCTGAGAAAATATACTTTAAGAAAAATTAGGCTAGAAAAGCAGTAGTACAGGAAATTCTTGAAAATAAGAAACCAAATGGCTTTGGGATTTCAGAGGAATGAGAGAAAAGCCACAGAAAAATGAAAGGGAGAGGAAGCCACCTAAGAAAGGCTGTCCCAAAGGTCACAGAGCACAAGCACAAACACTTGTGGTCTTAGTTTGGGTTTATGCTGTAAATAGACATCATGGCCACTGCAACTATTTCATGTGAAAAAGTTTAATTGGAGTTGGCTTACAGTTTCAAAGGTTTAGTCTATTATATTCATAGCAGGAAGCATGGCAGTGTGCAGTCAGAATAGATGCTGGCGATGGAGCCCAGAGTTCTACATCTTGATCTGCAGGCAACAAGGAGAGACTGTGCCACACTGAGTGTACCTTTAGCATATAAGAAAACTCAAAGCCTACCCCCACAGTGACACACTTCAATAAGGCCACACCTCCTACTAGTGCCATTCCCTATGGGCCAATCACTCAAACACAGCCATCTATGGGAGCTATACCTATTCAAATCACCACAATTGCTAAGCATGGAGAAGTCATCACCTAGAAAACTGCCAGCCATTTGGATCTTCCACGACATAGATCTTCTTCTAAGTGTAATCTTGTGTCTGAAATGAGCTCCAAGAGCAAACAGATCTGTGTGGGATGTAGAAAGAAGCAAACATTGAGCCTTTGCTCTGCAGGTCAAGTTCGCGTTGCTCTCAAAGACACTTTCCTGCTGGTCTTAATTTAGAGAATATATTCTCATGTATGGATGTAGAATTTTGTCAACTTTCTCCTGTTAAACTTAGGATAAAATTTACTTTATACGATGATTATAGTGAGTTTTATGGATTAAGTTTTCAACATTTAATTGTTTTGCATTCCTGATCCATGTTCTTCTTGGTTATACTGGGTACTGTACATTTGTATATTTTGATGAGTTTTGCCGACAATATTTCCTTAAGAATTTTTGTATTTATGTTTAGAGGTATATTGGAATATACAAAGTTTGTGATTACAATATAAAAGTTAGTGTTATGGCACTCCAGTGTAGGCTAACATACCCAAGAGTGTTAGCCTAATTGGACTGATGAGTTTTTAGGAAAATGAGGACACAACGTTGGATGTGTATTGTAGAGAGCCATGCCCAAGCTGGTTCTGCCGCCATTCAAAGATGGCACCGACATCCTGTCACCACCCCCAGCCTGGGACAAGCAAACAAGTTCAGTGCGCATGCGCTTGTGACAAAGCTACGTAAGTCACCGCCTATCCCGGGGCGTAACTTGAGGTAATGGGCAGTCAGCCAATCCTGTACACACGTCTCACTGAGGTGTATTTAAGTGGGACCCATCTTGAGCTCACCCTCTTCCTCCGCATGATGTAATAAAGGTATGCTTGCAGAAGGATTCTGGTGTCCACGTCCGTTCTTGCCAGCGAGGTGGTAGCTTGGGCTTTTACAGTGTTTGGAACTGGGGTAGATCTGGAAGGAGTTGGAGGAACATGGTCAATATACAATATATAGAATTTTCAAAGGATGTTGAAGAATAAAGCACATATAGCAGAAACAAAAATAATAGATCAATTCTAGAAAACCACTTCAATAATTGTTAGAATTAATACCTAACTGAGGATGTTTCTAGCATGAAATAATATAATCTATTGTAAAATACAAATCACTGTGAAAAAATAGCATATCTTAAAATTGACTCAACCACGTTTAGTTATATACTGTCTAGTAATTAATTACAGCCATCACGTTGTTCAAACTATTCCTTGAACTTATTGCTTTGGCCCAGCTGAAATAATGTGTTCTTTATGATATGTCATTAAAATTAGTGCTCTCTGCATTTTTAAAAAATTTCTTCCTTTTCTTCATCTCCTTAATAGTGTGGGTAAACATTGGTCAGTGCTCTGGCCTGAATATTTGTGTTCTTCCCAAATTCATGGGCTCATGTTAAGATCCCAGTATCAGAGTTTGATGTGGTGGAGCCTTCTGAAATTGACATAAGAATATAATAAGAAATGGCCTTATAAAAAAGGGCTGCATGTCATCAGATATTGAATCTGATGTCAACTTGATTTGGATTTCTCAGTCATCAGAAATGTCAGGAATAATTGATATTGTCTATAAATATTCTAGTTTCCCGAATGGAAGAAGGCAGAAATTGGCAATGGCACTGGGGTTCTGCCACAAGAAATCTAAAGAATAGAAATGGCTTTGGAGTGGTGTGAAGTTCAAAGGCTTTGGGTGTGTCGAGATGTGTCCTGGAAAAGAGCCCAGAGGACTGAAGACAGAATAAAGAAAACAATTACAGATTAGGGTTTGGAAAGAGGATGGCTGTAGACCAAGCCTCAGTTACCTGTGAATTTACAGAAGTATCTATGAGCAGGCCTATTGTAGGAATTCTATCAAGGTCACAACTGGAAACAAGAAACCTGCTGTTAGAAACAGGAGGGAAGACAGCTCTCATTATAAGGTGGTAAAGAACCAGTGAGCTGTGCTTCTGCCCCATGGTTTTGTGGAAAGTAGATGAAATTGGATATTTCACAAAAGAAGTCTCTTAGCAAAGAAGACAGTATAGTTTCTCTTCAGGCCTCAAATACAAAACACTAGAAGAGAGCAAAAATTTAAAGAGATGATTTCTAATCAAAAGGGAAGTACCACTTACAAGTTTGGAAAATTCTGAATGGCCATGTTGTAAAATCTGCTGATCTGAGATACATGTCACTCTTTTTTCTATGTTCTCAAGGCAGAGCCACACTGTATTAAGATCTTGAATCATCTGTTCTTAAAGCAAGTGGTGTACATATAAAAGCACCTTTCCTATTCTGTGCTATTATTAGCGTGAAACTCACAGCAAGCTTTAATTTTATTGTTGTTCAATTGAAATGTTTTATAATTTTTCCTGTAATTTCTTCATTATTCAAAAATCTATTTTTTTTTACTGTAAAGGATTGTCTCACGATTGTTACATTGTATGCTATTAGCAGTTTATCTTTTTAAAACATGGGTATAATGAGTGTACTTTAATTAATTTCTTTCTCCCAATTACCTTCTCTTATCTCTTTCACTTTTCTTCTGTTTTTTTTTCCTATTTCCAAATATTCTACTTCATATGTTCTTGAAAAAAATCAGATTTTGCATATGAATGAAAATGTACAAATTTGATCTTTCTGAGTCTAGTTTATTTTACTTAACATTTTCTTATGCTAATAGCTCCTATTTTTATTCTGTTGAGTCAAGAAAAAATATCTTGTATAATTTCATGCAAATATTTTAATACTTTGAATTTATTGTTGTTATTATTATTATTATTATTATTATTATTATTATTATTATTATAAGATATTTGTGTATGAACGTGGCCATACATGTGACCTAGAAGTCAGGAGATAACATTGTAGGGTAGATTCTCTCTTTCTTCTGCTACATGGTTCTGGGGAATCAAACTCATATCGTCACAGGAAGTTAAGGTATTACAATTGGGACTGTCTTGGTATGCTAATCCAAGTACTATATTTCTGAGCATGGCCTACTGGCAAGGTTGGTGGGGTCAGTAGTCTATTTGTTCAGGTTGCTGCTTTTGAATCTCAGTAGTTATTATATTATTGAAGTTTATTTTCATCCAGTTTCAATATTAAAAATATCCCGAGTGGAGCTTCATGATATAAGCAAGCACTTAAGATCTGTATGTCTTCAATACTATTAAAAGCCTCACACATTAGGATGAGCTGCATGAGCAGGAATGAGTTTTTGTTCAATAATGCTGAAGGGATGTTGGGGGCAGGTCGTTATGTAAAATTTCAGCACTGAGTAGTCTGGCATCTGAGCTTATGTGTGAGAATGATGGTTTAACAGGATGGCACTAACAACTGGAAAGAAGGTTGATACAAGAGAGAAGAACCTGGGTCAAATGGAAGGACACATTATCTGCTTCAAAGTATTTTCTAACTGGGAATGGCTTGCCCACGAGTACAAAGGCAAGGACTGCTTCTCCTGTTCTCTCTGGTGTGGCATGCCTTTGCTACCAGCTTCTGGAACTCCACTGGGTCATTTAGTGTGGGAATACTAGCTTTAGGAGTATCTATCTGCCTTTTCTAAACCTAATTTTAGAACCCAAGCTATACTTCCAACATGACTTCTACATTGTAAGATATTTTTTCTTCAACACAAAGGGTATGTATACATTTGAAAACTGAGGAGAGTATGCAGATCTCATAAATCCTGAATCATGGAATTTTTCTTTCTATTACACTGAATTTGAAGAATCAGATTTTTCTCCATGGATCCAATGTAAGCTTTCCTTCTTTATGTTTGACCTACTGCAAGACTCCATTCTCTATATAGTGTCTAGAAAGACAGACACTTCCTCACACGTAGGAACCTTAAGGACCTCCTGCCCTTGGTGACACACCTCTTCCACCAAGGTTGTACCTCCTGGAGTCTATTCTTATTCAAACAACCACAGAGGTCTTCAATACCAACTCAGCATTGGGCCACACTTCTCAGGCAGACATACTCTAACCCTACAGAGAAATGTGACCTTTCAGAGCATTTGAAAGATCATACAGTTAAGTTATTTGGAAGATGATGTCTGTTGGTGATGCTTAAAGAGAAAATGTTGTAACATGTCATAGAGTTATGCTTTGTTGTATAGGTAGAAGATTCAATAATTTTCCATCACCCAAACCTTATCACACTATAATTCTTTAATGTTTTATATTTAAATGATTCTATTGTTAGTAGGAAATAATGTTTGGGCATACTTCTACTCATAAGCATCATGATAGACATTAGAAAATTAATGGAATCTACAACTCTGACCAAAATACATGTGGTGTCAAAATGAAGAGGACATCTAATGCCAAAGAGAAATGACAGCTGTCCTTCAGGCTGTTGTATTGTGCTCAAATAATGGTACAGCCCAAAGCCAGCTCAGCATTTCCCAGAGCCTGATATTTCATCCAGGCTCTGTCAACACAGTTTGATCAATGTCTTCAAAGGAGAAGGGGAGGCGAATAGATGATTAACTTGAAGCATTTGTCACCGAGACCAAGCTTGCAGAGATCCTAGGCAGTGTGATGGATGTCACAGGAAAGCCTCTTTGTATTTGCCAGTCAAACAGAGCTACTGTGAAAGTATTTAATGGTACAGGAGAATCCTCATTGTTCACTGTCAGCTTCCGTGCTTTCTCTAGGCAGTGTGAATATTCTTCAGTGCCAAAAGACACAGTCAGCTAAGGGAATTTAGGGACAGTGTAAAAGGAAAGACATATTCAGTTCAGTTTACTGCTATGTTTGGCTTTTCCAGAGACCGTTTTCAAATCTTCCATAATTGCACAAAATAACCTGAATATATAAGTAACTGGGTAGCAGTGTTGGGAAGCAAACGTAACATTTGCATGTGGACACTCTGGGTTTTAGCTGATGTCACAACTCTAGACCTTCAGCTAGTTAAAAGCTTACTACAAGCTGCATTATTCTCATTAAGAAACTGGAATAAATTAACCTGTTTCATGTAATTTCATGAGGATTGGTGTACTTTCTAAAACATAAGAGACAGTAGGTAAATACTGATAATGGGAAAAAAAACCTTATTCAAGTGCATTTTTAGGTGTGGGTACATGGAAAGCAGGCTGCTTGCTCTGGCTGTCTTCTTAGCCAATCACCCGTTTTAATGTGAAGCAAGCTAATGCATAGGTAGACTCAGCACTATCCTTATTATCAACATAAAATAGTCAACAACCGCAATTTTATGTATGAACAAAAATAGAAAGTATTTTTCATTCACTGTTGTACAAATACTGCATTAATTAGCACTGTAGCAGAGAATGTCAAACTAATGACTGTCAGTAGGAGAGCTTTGCTGTGGTACTGCATCAGTAGACTTTGACACATTTTGGCATATTAGTTGACTTTTAAAATAATATTATGTGACACTGACATTTACAATCTATAATTATTTTAATAAATAATCTTCAGTTCTCTTCAGTAACTTAAAATATTACTAAATATATACTTTGTAAGATGACAAGTTTCAGTTTTGGTAACTTAATTAGAATTATTTGTGAACACTTTCACTTCTAGATTTTAATTTTTATTCATCTGTAGGACTGTCCCAGTCATGGAGATGAGTCACATGACAATGATGCTGGCTGTGTGGGATTCATCTCACTTAAGAGTCTTGGGGTTTCCATCTTCTCTTAAGGAGGTCGTGTGTTGCTAGATTGTAGAGATTCCACAATCTATGGGAATGAGAAATTGACCCATGTCTTTCAATTCGTTGAGTTCTTTGTTAAGAAGGATAAAAGAAAAGTAAGAGAAAATTAACAGAAAGGGCATGTCTTCACACTCACATATGTACACGCGAGGAAGAACACAAAATACTGCAGGGAACAGGGTGGGAATTGAAGAGGCATTGGCATCATTGAAACTTTAGCCACTGCCCACAGAGCAGTCATTCCTCACTTTGGTGTGAGGTGGAATCTCAGGGTTCTTTTAATTTGCATTTCCCTGATGACTAAGGATGCTGATTTCTTTAAGTGCTTCATAGCCATTCAAGATTATTCTTCTGAGAATTCTCTGTTTAACTCTGTACCCCATTTTAAAATTGGGTTATTTGGTTTGTTGGTGTCTAACTTCTTGTATCATTAGTATATTTTGGGTATTAGACCTCTGTCAGGTGTAGGGTTAGTGAAGATGTTTTCCCAATATGTAGGCTAAAGCTCAAATCACACATTGAACCTCACATTGTTCACAGTGGGAGACTTCAACAACCCACTCTAATGAATGAACAGGTCTTTGAAACAGATACTAAGCAGAGAAACAATGAAACCAACAGGTGTTATGATCCAAATGGCTCTAACAGATATCAACAGAACCTTTCAACCCAAAACAAAAGAATATACCTTCTCAGCACTTCAGGGAAGCTTCTCCAAAATTGGCCATGTAACTAGGCACAAAGAAAACCTTACCAGATACAAGAAGATTTAAATAACTCCTTACATTTTATCAGATCACGTGGATTAAGGCTGGACATCAACAACAACAGAAACAACAGAAATCCCACAAATGTACATAAACTGAACAACTCACTACTCAATGATCACTTGGTCAGTGAAGAAATAAAAAAAGAAATTAAAGACTTGAATTCAATGAAAATGCAAGCACAACAACCCTAAACTTATGGGACACAATGAAAGCAGGGCTAAGAGCAAACTCATAGCACGAAGCACCCTTATAAAGAAATTGGAGCCGGGCAGTGGTGGCACACAGGAGACAGAGGCAGGTGGATTTCTGAGTTCAAAGCCAGCCTGGTCTACAGAGTGAGTTCCAGGACAGCCAAGGCTACATAGAGAAACCCTGTCTCAAAAAACCAAACCAAAAATAAATAAATTTAAAAAAAAGGTAAAGAAAGAAAGAAAGAAAGAAAGAAAGAAAGAAAGAAAGAAAGAAAGAAAGAAGTTGAAGAGATCTCATACTGTCATCTTAATAGCTCAGCTGAAAGCTCTAGAACATAAGGAAGCAAACACATGCAAGAAGAGTAAATGGAAGAAAATAGTCAGACTCAGGGATGAAATAACTTGATTAGAAACAAAGAGAACAATACAAAGAATCAACCAAAACAAGAGCTGGTTCTTTGAGAAAATCAACAGGATAGACAGATCCTTAATTACTTTTCTATTGCTGTGATAAGACACCATGATCAAAGAAACATATGTAAGAAGGCATTATAGTATCAGAATGTTACACATGACCACCAAGAAAGCAGACATGTTGTTGGACTAGTAGCTAAGAGTTCACATCTTGAGGCATCATCACAAGGCAGAAAAAGACACTGGGAATGACTAAGACCACTGAAAACTCAAGGCCTACCTCCAGTGAGTCAATTTCTCTAACAAGGACACAATCTTCCCTAAAGAGTTCTACCAACTATGTCCAAGCATTCAATCATATGAGCCTATTTTTATTCAAACCACTATAGAGGTCTTCATCACCAACTCAGCATCATAACTCACTTCTCAGGCAGATTCTAATATCTGGAAGCCATTGGAACCACGGGGCATGTGCATATGGTTCCTTGCTACACCAGGCTTCAGTACAGTATCGTGGATGTAATATGCAGTGAGGCTCTACAAAAATAAAATTACCCAAAGTTTGCAGGCTACATTTTTTTTAAGGTGGCCAAATAGATGAGGCAATTTCAAATGAGCAGCCAATGGACAAAGAAGGAAGAGATTTCAAGACTGCATGCATGTGCACACAAATGCAATAGTAATAAAAAGAAAAAGAGGCCATGAATTTGAGAGGGGCTATGTGTGTATATGGAAGTTATTGTATAGAAGAAAGGAAAATGATGTGAGTATATTTTATTTACAATCTAAAAAATTTAAATATTATTTGTAAAGTTGGTCTAACATTGGTCATTAAGAAGTTAGCTATTTAATTAAGTAGATGAACTTACAAGTACCTTGTACCTCACACTTATACTTGAAAAAATATTTGTTGCATAACTAAAACCTTGTAGATAAACTCAACGATTTTAATAAACATTCACAACAGTTTAGGATCTTATTATTGCAGATAATCTTATCAATAGAATGGGGGATTTTCTAGGTTAAGTGTGGCTTGTGGTCTGTTGAGGAGTGCAGATCTTGGAGCAATGGCAACATGAATTTCTAGGGTAGCTTCAGGCTTGGATGTTTGCTCTCATGCTAATGCCACTACTGTCTCTTTGTGTCCTCCCTACTTACTGATGGGGTCCTTGTCTCATCTCACTGCCAATGCAATTTCCTTTCATTTTCAACCTCTGAATCACTCAGATGGGCTTGCTGTTTATTATCCATATCAAATAGCACTGTGAGTTATTTGAACTCTTCCACTGGACTGTATCAAGCTATAAAGCATGTGGTGAAAAGGAAAAGAGAACTGAGACCAGCTGCCTGCTCTGTGTGGCTTTCATTTGAGATCTTTTAACATACACACTGTATGGGTCACAGGCTGGTAATATTTGGGAAGATTCCCAGTCCTTGTCGTATCTCCTGAGATTTCTTCACTTTATGAGAAGAAACCGAAGGGAAGTAAGCATTTCCATGACCATCCCTCTTATTTTACAAGGACAAAGATTTCTGAATCTGGATCAAAGCAAACTAACAAGACAAGAAGCTGTCTATCTTTATTAGAATTTTGACCTTTGCTAGTGCATACTTAGTGATTTTAATCAGTTGAATAAATTTTCTGGGTCTGGGCGAGGGTCTGAAATATGTTGGGTATCTTCTCCCATATTTCAGTTCAGTGACTCTCCTCATCCCCTTCCCATCAAATTGCTCCATACTGTCCACTTTCAATGACTATTTTGTTTTCCTTTCTGAGTGAGATTCATGCATCCTCCCTTGTACCTCCCTGTTATTTAGTTTCATTGTAGCATGGCTATCCTGTACTTCATGGCTATTATCCACTTATAAGTAAGTACATATCATGCATGTCTTTCTGGGTCTGGATTACCATACTCAGAATAATATTCTCTAGTTCTATTCATTTGTCTGCAAATTTCATGATGTTTTTGTTTTTAATGGCGGAATAGTATTATGTTGTGTAGATGTACCACATTTTTAAAATCCATTCTTCAGTTGAGGGACATCTAGATTGTTTCCAGTTTCTGTCTATTATGAATAAACATAGTTTATTAACTATATTATTAGCTATAAACATAGTTGAGCAAGTGTCCTTGTGATATAGCAGGGCAGCTTTTGTGTATATTCCCAGAAGTGGTATAGCTGAATCTTGGGGTAGAATTATTCCAAATTTTGTGAGAAACTGCCAAATTGATTTCCCAAGTGATTGAACCAGTTTGTACTTCCACCAGCAATGGGAGAGTGTTACACTTGTTCCACATGATCAGCAGCATGTGCTGTTACTTGAAAGAGGATGGTGATCAGATCTGGAGAGTAAGGGGTGGAGAAGGCTAAGAGTGAGAATGTCCATCAGTGTGGGGGCATCTCTGGGACTCTATGGAGACCTGGGACAGGGGAGGCTCCTCCTTGGAGTCCATGTGAGTGATCCTAGCTGAGATTTCTACCACTAAGGGGTATAGAGACTGAAGTAGCCACATCTTGTAGGCAGGCAGGACTTCTAGTGGAGGGAGGGGGACATTAGCCCAACCACAACTCCTTCAACCCACAATTTGTCCTGCCTACAAGATTCACAGGGATAAAGGTGGAGCAGAGATCAAGGGAATGGCCAACCACTGACCCAACTAGGCCCCCTCCCATGTATGAAAGCCAGTCCTCTACAGTGGTGTCCTAGTGACTTTGAGCACTGGAACATAGGCAGATTTTTCAGCTTTCATTGAACTAGTTGAACACATTTCCACTTAGTGTTCACTTTGTGGTAGTAGACTTTTGTTTGTGTGTACTGAGTTCTGACATTCATAGCAGACTTCCATGGCTTACCATTATACTCTATAGATGCTAATACTCAAGAGCTATGCTCTTTCTGGGGCTTTTGATATACCAAAATGTCCAGGAACATTCTTTTTAACCTACTATTGTTGAAGATATAAGTCAATAGTTTTTTTTTTTTTTTACTTCATGTACTTTCAATGTTCTTTTCAATTTTGTTTTCTTTCTTTTATTTTTTTAATTAATTATTTTATTTATTTACATGCCAGAGGTTGCGCCCCTTCCCTGTCCCCACTCCCAGAGTTCTTTACCTTATTCCTCCCTCTTCACCTTTGAGAGGATACCCCCTTCCTGGGCATTCCCCTTCTCTGGGGCATAAAGTCTCTATAGGATTTGGCACATCTTCTCCCACTGGGGCCAAACAAGGCAGTCAGTTTTCTGCTATATATGTGCCAAGAGCCTTGGGTCAGCCCATGTATGCCCTTTAGTTGGTGGCTTAGTCTTTGGGAATTCCACAGGGTTCAATTTAGTTGCTATCTCCTTTAGTTCCTTCAGTCCTTGTCAACTTTAGTCCAATGGTTCTCTGTAAGTATATGCCTCTGTCTCAGTCATCTGCTGGTAGGGCCTCTCTGAGGATAGCCATGCTAGGTTCCTGCGGGCAAGCACAACACAACATCGGTAATAGTTTCAGGGTTTGATGCCTGCCCATGGGTTGAATCCCAAGTTGGGCAGGTCACTGGTCAGCCATTCCTTCAGTCTCTGCTCCATTTTTGTCTCTGAATTTTTTTTAGACAGAAACAATTCTGGGTCAAAAATTTGAAGGTGGGTTTGTGGGTTGAAGAGCACCTCAACTGGGTACTCTGTCTAACTATAGGAGGTAGGCTCTTCATGTTACATCTCCTCACTATTGGGCATTTTGGCTAAGGTCACTCACATTGAGTCCTGGGAGTCTCTCATATCCTAGGTCTCTAGGACTTTATAGAGGTTCTCCTACACCCACCTCCAGTAGCTGCATATTTCCATTCATTCTGCTGGTCCTTTGGGCTTCTCTCCAGCTCTCCCTTTACCAGTCCCCCTCCTACTCAGGTCTTTCTCTTCCTTTGCCTCTCATGAATATTTGGTTCCCCCTTCTAAGTGGGATTGAAGCATACTCATTTGGGCCTTCCTTCTTGTTTAACTTCTTATGGTCTATGGGTATCATAGATATTCTGTAATTTTTGTCTAATATCCTCTTAGCAGTGAGTACATGGCAAGGATATGTAGAAAAGGGAACACTCCTCCATTGCTGCTTGGATTGAGAATTTTGTTTTCTTTTGTGTAATCAAACTTGAGAATGTTACATATAATTTATTATACATGTTTTATTATTTACAAATTTCCCCCAAACCTGTATGTTTATCTTTCCATCTTTGCCACATTTATACCTTTACTGGGTACTTTGTGGATTCTTTCAGCTGGCTCCCCATGTCATTATGTACTTAGAAATGTCTTTGATGATATTACTGGTTCCTATATTTTATTAATGGAATATTCTTTTGTACATTTAAGTCTTCTGAGGATCTTCTATATTTGCTTGGTTTATTCTTCTAGTTTCCATTTTCTTATTTTTCTTACATTTTGCATCATTTAAAATTTTTATGTAGCTCCTTCCAAACCATCTACTGAGTGTTTTCTGCCTTTTCATTTACTTTGAGAGGAAAATTAATTTGCTTTCTAATTTTTTTTAAAACATACCATCCTGTGGTGGCTAACGAATCTTGTCAGTCTGAGAATGTTGATGGTAGGTGTAATTGACCATTTTTTATTTTGCAAGTTTTATTCTTTTTAGTTATAATATTTTTTATCAATAAAACTGACTCTTTACTGTATTGTCTAATTTCTGATTTTTAATTTATATCTTACACTTCTCATTTTTAGGCCAGGATATGATATATCCAAGGCTTGACCTTGAACTTCTGTTCTCCAGTGTCTGAGTCCTTGGCACTGGAATTATAGGCATCATTATGCTTAGCTATAGTTTTACAGGTTATCTTATATGATAATAACTGCTTGGTATCTTATATGTAAAATAAGACAGTATAAAACCTTTTGGAAAAGCTGAGAGTTTGGGAAGAAGACACATTTTCTGAGCACATTGTGGACTATATTTCTGGTGAGTACTTGATAGCTTTTCTTAGATACTTTAAGTTGAATGTTTTCCACTTGCTTAAATTACATGTATTTAACTCCCAGAATTTTTGGAACAGAGGTATGTAAGAAGTTCTGTATATTCATTTTATTGGCTATTGTTTAATATCTCTGTATTTGTGAAATCTTTAAAGGTAGACAATGCTTGATACAACCTAAAACACACACACACACACACACGAAATCTACAATCATTAAAAAAAATCCACTTCTTACCAATGATGATATCTGTAATAAAAAAGACAGATGAAAAGCATTAGTGAAGATATGAAGAAATTAAAATTTTCAGATATTGCTCATATAGATGAAATATGGTTGAAAATAGTAGCCTTAAAAGGATAAACAAGATGTTATTTTAAGCCTCGGAAATTCTTCTCCTGTTTACACACCTGGGCAATAAAGCATTATTCAGCTGCATGAGAAAATCACACAAATGTTCACAACAGTGTTCATCACAGCCAGAAGGTCTATGAAAGTAGCCCAAACATTTACATGTGCACTCATGTATTAATAGGCTCTTCATACTCCTAAAATAATAGATAAGGAGACAAGGTATACTCTCCCACTGAGGCCAGTCACGGCAGCCCAGTTGGGGAAACAGGATCTACAGGTAGGCAACAGATTCACGGACATCCCCCACTCCAGTTGTTGGGAGGTCTGCATGAAGACCAAGCTGCACATCTACTACATATGTGCCCAGGGTGGGATGGGGTGGCTAGGTCCAACCCATGCTTGCTTTTTGGTTGGTAGTTCAGTTTCAGGAAGTCAACTAACCTGGACCCTTGCGGGTCCCCAGAGACTGAACTATCAATGGATAATTCCTATGATACATGAATTACGTCTTAATCAACCTTCCAAAAATATATTTAGCATCTGTGCCAGAAAAAAAAAAAAAAGAAAATAAATACTAACTTAGGTACTTACACAGAGAATGAAATACTGCATTATTTGTTTTTAAGAGGTTGTTTTCAAACCATTTTTTAAATTTTGGTGCTGCTTTTAATTCTTATGTAAAAGTATTGTATTTTGCCACATCCGATGTGTTCAATGTATATGTTTAAAGGCTGTTGTCTTTTGATCTCTGACATTACTGTTTCATAATTCTGGTTTCTCGGTGCATTTTAGTTGACCTTTTCTATGAGTCTAAGTTAAGACTAGGCAAAAATGTAATGGCCTTGGCGACTGTTACCTGTCTAACCTGCCATTTTGTGCTGTTACTTAAGGAAACTTTATCATATGTTGTTATTGCTGTCATTAGGATGTTCTGTGCTTTTGTGTTCTTGGAAGCTAATCACAATAGAAGTCAGTTAGAAATGTTTTGTGTAGTTGGCCATAATAAATTTGGACCAGAACCAACCTCTAGGCAGCACTTCCTACACCTATGTACAAGATTTTATGATTTTGTTCCTTTATCAGCTGCCCCAGGAATGAACCCCAACATAAAATTTAAAAGCTATTTGGATTAAGACTTCTGTTTTGAATATGGATCAAATAAAGTTAAAATTCCAAGACCTCCCTGGGAATTTATGGTTGGCAAGTTAAGATATGAATGCTAGTCAAGGCTAGTCCTCTGCCACAGTTGGATACCCCAACCAATGGAAACAGGATAAACATACAACAGATATGCTTATAAGGAAATCAATCCCCTATCCCTAAACCTTGATTCATGGAATAACTTGGCACAGATGTTTGCAGATTTTAGGCTTAAAAGCCCTACAGGACCTTAGCTCAAGTTTACATCCAGCTTGAGTCTCATCTTAATCCCTAATAAATTAGTTTTGGGATGAGGTGTTCAATAAACATCCCTATTTGACTGAGATTGGTGTCTGAGTGGTTTGGGTAATGATTCTCAGACTCCAATAATCTTCTATCTTCTAAAATATTGATATGCTTTCTTTTTCTCTCAGAAACTTTTGATCTTGCAATTCAGGTTAAAATTATACTAGAAAGATAGCTTAGAATGTATGTGATATGAAAATGTGGGTATAAATACTGGAAGTTGAAACTTTAAGCTGGGATAAGGAAAAGGAATGGTATTTAAAACATTTTAACTGAGTTTATCATGGTCTGATATTGAGGTTTTTGTTAGATAGTCTTTGCTCTTGGAGGAAGCATTGTCAACCCAGATGAGAAAACTTCATTTAAACTATATTTATACACAAACTTATGTGCATTGTGAGTTTTATTTTAGGTAGATAGTTAATAGTATGATTCCTTGTAATATTTCCAGACATCCTTACCCTTATTTTACCCTCATCTCTCCTTGATTTGTATTTAGTTCCCCCTCCCCTAATTGGAGCTCCTCTACATTTCTTCTCATTTCTCTGATCAGCTCACTTTTACCCTGCTCGTCTCTGTTCTACTGCTCTCTTTCCCTCCTCCCCTATCAATTGTCTCTTTTTCCTGGTTTCTGAAGTTAGTCTAGGTCTTAGAGTCAGGATACATACATCTGAAAATTTGGAGCTAGGATCCTCAAAAGGGATATGGGATGCAAACTTTTTCTGTTTGGGTCTGGGTTGTTTTATGTGGATTGAGTATATTGTAACTTTTGGAGTTAAGAAAAGGAAAGGTCATTGGTGTGATTATATTATAAACTCAAAAATAAAAGAAAAATTAAAAATAGTCTGAATACACCTGGTACATTTTCCATTTAATAAGACATGGGCTATTAAATACAAATCTCAGTACCTATGAGTTATTGTCAGAGAGTTCCCCAAAAGTGCCTAAAACAGTACAAGCTGATGTAAAGAAATTTTAATCCAGCAATATGATTGCTCTGATTACATCCAAAGACCTTCTGGGACTGTGTGATCCAGCTGGAATGCAGATACCACACAGCTTTAATCTCTTTGTCTGGAATACAGACACACCCTTAGTACACACATTTAAGGTAAAATTAGTTTGTATAAGGAACCAGTCTTGTTTGAAAGTAACATCTAATTGAAGGACAGACAAAGTGACAAATCAGAGAAAGACTTGACAGACCTCTCAGTCCTACTCTCAGGATTACAGCACAGGAAAGAGAAGCTATTTAAGAGCAGCAGAGGGAGAGAGAATGAGCGGTTGGGAATGAGTGCAATGAGTGCAGTGCAGTGCAGTGCAGTGCAGTGCAGTTGAGTTCATTCATGAGTTTCTGCAGTTCATTGCAGGTCATCAGAGAAAGCTGAAGCCAGAGAACAAGAAGGAGCCTGCAGGCACATTGCCAGAGTTAGGTTGAGGCCAAGAAGAACAATTCAGTGCGAAGCTGAGAGAAACCAGATTGAATCAGTCAGCTTGTAGAGGAGTTTGAGCCAGAACAGCTGAGTTGAATCAGCCAGCCAGAGTTCAGAAAGACCTAGAAAGGATGAATTTATCCAGCAATAAACCTCTGAGACAACAATTACATCAGGTGAATAAAAGATACTTTTACAGGCTATTACTATTGTTCTTGTTGCCCACCATAACTAGATAGTAAGACCCTATTGTTGAATGCATCACTTACTTTGGTTACAAGACACAGAGAAATCAATTGTGCACAGACCAAGCTCTATATGCTAGCTACCTTTCATGGTTCTAGATGGAACTTCTAGCTGAGGAGCCATTGGCAGTTGATAACAGCCGAGGGAGTTTGTTTTCTTCAGGAATATGCTCACTGTTAGGTTCCACAGGCACTAGTAGATGATTGGTGTCATGTTTACAAGGGCAGCACTGATTAGACTCAATGGCTTAAAAATTCATTAATTAATCACATATTATAAAAATAGAACAAGGGAGGGAGATATAATGGGGAATCCTGGGGAGAGTGGGAGGTGGATATGATTTAAATAGATTGTTTTTATTATTTTAGCTATGTAGGAATTATATATATATATATATATATATATATATATATATATATATATATATATATTTGCTGACTTATTTGTAGCAAGAAGTCAATGGCTAAATTTGTTTGCTTTTCAAAATTCATGCTAAGATATCACAATACTTGTGTTTTTTTGTCTGTGTAGGGACTATGATACTCAGCCTTTTAGAGTTGTGTGGTTAAAGCTGGGTGTGGTGGCTCATGCCTTTAATCCCAGCACTTGGGAGGCAGAGGCAGGCAGATTTCTGAGTTAGAGGCCAGCCTGGTTTACAGAGTGAGTTCCAGGACAGCCAGGGCTATACAGATAAACCCTGTCTCGAAAAACCAAAATAATAATAATAATAATAATAATAATAATAATAATAATAATAATATAAAAAAGAGTTGCGTGGTTAGTATACCAGGAAAACAGTCAAGCAACATGGTTTAGTTGAATGTTTTAAGTCCCACTGTTTTTTGAAATTAAGATTTGGCTTAAGAATTATGCTACAATTGAGGTATAATTGAATATATTCCATCAGGATGTTGGTTAGAGTTTCAAAATATAATTTATTAGCTATTTTAGGAAAAAAACCATGAAAAATCTTGTTTTAGTTGACTTGAAAAAAATTTTTAGAAAGGTTCTAAGGTTGTATATATTAATACATTAAAGTATTGAGTAGTTATATTTTGATTTCATCAAGCTCCCATTTTTTTGTTAGCAAGAATTTCTTTCTTAGTTGATGCATTATAATAGGCTATTCTTTGATGTATTGTAAGTACACAGCATTTTACACTTGTATTTTTAAGATCATGGATATCATTTTAGATCTTTTAAAATATAGTTTCAGCATGAAGAGTATTCCTCATCTTAGTTTATGATACTGACAACACAGTGAATAGCTAATATCCTAAGATTATATTCTTCATCTATGTTTTGTGACTCTTCAAATTTCAAAACAGTTTTTTGTCCTAGCAACTTATAGAAACTTATTTTGGGTATTTTTAGGTAACCCCCCTATTAGTATATGAGGTTATGGTTATTTTGCCAAGGTGTATTTTTTCTGCATCACTTGCATGCCTGGTGCCTGTGAAGGTGAGGAGAGGTTCCCCAAACTGAAGTTGCATATGATAGTGAGCTGCCATATGGGTGATGAGAATTGAACTTTGGTCTCCCGGAAAAGCAGCTGATGCTCTTCACCACTGGACCATCATTCCAGTCCCAATACCCACTACTGTTTTTTTTTTTTTCATGTTTTCCATCAGTTCATGCACTCTAATTCTAGATTTATCCCATAGAAGACTCTGTTCATTTTTGCTAAATCAACAATAAGCTTTAAAGATGTAAGAAGAGAAAAAGAAATTTAAATAGAATAACTTGAAGAAAAATACACAATCATGTTACTGTTTATTTACAAGAATCACAGAGCAGTTTTATTATATTTTGAAAGGATTAAATATTATTAACATAATAGTTTTGAATAACAATGTGAAGTTCAGGACCAGTGATTATTTTTAAGAGTTACAGAGGAAAGGGATTGAGGAGGATTCATTTTATATTTACTGCATTATAAAATAAAAATTTTTTTTCTTTGAGACAGGGTTTCTCTGTATAGCCCTGGCTGTCCTGGAACTCACTTTGTAGACCAGGCTGGCCTCCAAGTTAGAAATCCACCTGCCTCTGCCTCCCAAGTGCTGGGATTAAAGGTGTGTGCCACCACGCCCGGCTCTAAAATGATTTTTAAGTTCTAATAAATAATGAAAGTCAAAATCTATATTTAGAATTTGATGCCATTTGGTTATCATTGAGAAAAATGACTCATTTGGGTGTTGAAGGAGTTTAACAATACTAGTTTAGTAACCTCCCTCGGCAGCAATTTATTGTTTCTATATGGTTCTAGCTGTATGTGAAGTCATTTCATGGGGAAAGTATCCTGAACAAATGAAACTCAGGCCCTGGAGGTCCTTAAGCATAGTTTTATGTGTATTGCACTCAGATAAAATTTCATGGCTCAGTATCTAACCTAAACTCTCCATGGTCCAAAAATAAACTGCATTTCTAAAATTAGCACCAAGCAGTTAATGTGGAGTTCTGTGAAAAACAGCTTCATAAACTTTAAGGCCTATGGTGCCATGTGGGGGTACTTGTCTTACTTTCTATAATAAATTTATTCTTATATATAATAATGTTCAATTTTAATCTGTTTTAAACATCTGTGATGGTTACTGAATCTATGTATAATGTGGCATTAGAAAATGCATGTCCAAACTGCTTTTCTTGAACATGCCTATTAAAAATTAAGATTCTGGCATTAAATATTTCATTATTTTTACTGCTATTATGTTATTATTATAGACTTTTAGTTGACATATGGCATATTTTAATAAAATGATTTGTGGTCATGCATTGTTAAATCTACATGTTTGTCTAGTATATCTCTTGAGAAATTTGGATCAACAAATAATGTATTTGTTAGGTTTCTCCAAAATGAGATATGGCATTTAACTTGGTTTTATAGTATAACCTAAAAGAAAACTTTCAAAAAGAAAAAGATAGAAATGATAAGAAATACCAAATCATGAGGTTCTAACTATAGAAACTAATATATTCAGAAAATTTGGAGATCAGAGCAGTATTTGAGGGAAATGGCAGAGAACATCCAAAGGAGGACTTTGGACTTGAAGACCAGAAGAGGTAGGAGATTCAAAAGGAGTTTCCAAAGGGCAGAGGAGAGGAATACAGAGATTAATAGAAATTCTGTCTGGTGGATCCAATGCATAATAAGCAAAGTATCGTTTCATTGAGACAGAACACTTTATGCAGGATGTCTACGCTATGCATGGTAAGACATGCTGCCAAAGGCACTGTTGTTCACCTTCCCTCTTACTGGTCCCTGACAATGCTTGGTATGCTATGCTGGTAACATATGGGCGCACCTTGGTAATATACCTTGGTAGATCCTGTGAATGACCATGCTGAACTTTGGTGCTTGGAGATCCACATGTAGACCTTGAAAATTGTGCCACTTTATATGGCAATATTTACTGTAGTTGTGATTGAACTAAGCATGATGACATGTGAAGATTATGTTGCATTATTTTAGTGATGTAAATATATATATGTATATATATGTATACATGTATATATATTTAGTGATATATATCATATATATGTGTGTGTGTATACACTCATACTTGTATATATACACATAACACTATATGTAATATATATCTCTATCATCTATTGTCTATCATCTATCATATCTATCTATCTATCATCTATCTATCTATCTATCTATCTATCTATCTATCTATCTATCTATCTATCTATGTTCTTAGATGAGGAAGAAACAACAAATTGATGGCAGAAAAAAGGCTATGTGATGACTAAAGTGTCAGTCAAAGTGATGTGGTCACAGCTGAAGATGATGGCAGGTACTGAAGCTAGGGGAGGAAGGATAAGGGCTTTTGCCAAAAGGAGCCAGAGTTTTGAAATATTGAGTTTATATTTATGTGACCCAAAGAGTCAGGATTTCCAGAGCTAAAAGAGAATACATTTCTGTTGTCATAGAAACTGTGGGTTAAAATGGTGGCCTGTGTCTGACCGTCCATAGGTCTAGGCCCTCTCATAGAGGCAGATGCTGGAAGTTTGACTGTGTGTAGTTCTAAGCTGCTGCAAGGTAGGCATCAGGCTGTGAGAAGCGGCATGACCCCACTCTGGGGGCGGGGAAGCACAGTCTGGGGTCCCTGCAGAACTGCCAGAGTTCAGCTTGTGAGTCCCCAGGCTGCACAGAGGCCAGGGATGGCAGGTTCTAGCTCTTGGGACACCGCAGCTGCTGATTGATGTCTCCAAAGAGCTGAGTACAGAGTGGGGCCCCTTGAGGCTGTCTCTAGCTCAGGGCTGAAGGGAAAAGGGCAGGAGGAGGGCTCTGGCTGGGTCCCATGGGGACAAGGGTCCTTGGCTTGCTCAGGTAGGGCTTGGCTTGGTGGAAACCGAGTCTGGGAAAGCAGAGAGGAGATTAGGTGCCACTCTTTAGAAGAAGACTTGCTCCATTGTTCCCCATGTGGTCCTGATGAGAAGAGGCAGTCCATGGCTTTAAGGCATTTGTTGTCATGGTGAAGAGTTGTGCTGACTGAAACCATACTCCACTTTCTCAGGGTTGGCCTGAGGCTAAATACCTTTTGCAAGGAGTGCAAGGAGGAGTGTCTGGGAAGGAGAGATAAAAAGGTAGTAGAGGCTGATAAAGGGAGAGAGTAGAGAAGTAGAGGCCAGCCATGGCCACATGGAGAGAGGAGGGAAGGGAAGGCGGGGAGAGATGGGGAACAAGAGGGCGTGAGAGAGGGGCAAGAGTAAGAGAAGGAGGAGGGAAGAAGCAGCCCCTTTATAGTGGGCCAGGCCTACCTGGCTGTTGCTAGGTAACTGTGGGAAGAAAGATAACTGGTTGTTGCCAGGTAACTGTGGGAGTGGAGTCTAGACAGAATACCAGGGGCTTGGGGCATTGCCCTACGTGATGGATGGCCACAGAATTATGGAGAGCTAGGGCCTCCTGTCAGGATCCTAGTGTCTGGGAGCGTGGCAGGAACACCTACTGGGTCTCTGGGGTTTAAACCTAGCTTGACCAGAAAACAGGCTGCCTTTCATGGTCCCACATAGAGACCTATAACCAGTAGTCATTGCAAAAATACAAAATGAATGTGAAGACACAGCTTATCAATTTCCCAAACACCTATATTGAGTAGATGAACATTATCATCATCATTATTATTATTATATCTTTTTTTACAGTCCAGTTGTTATGCCCTTCCTGGTCCACCCCTCTGACTGTTCCTCAGCCTATATTTCCTCCTCCAACTTCAAGAGGATGCCCCCACTCTCCAACCCCTACTCCTACCTCACTAGACCTCCCCACTCCCTGAAGCCTCAAGTCCCTTGAGGGTTAGGTGCATCTTCTCTCACTGCGGCCAGATTTGGCAGTCCTCTGCTGTATGTGTTGGGGGCCTCATATCAGCTGGTGTGTGGTTGGTGACTCGGTGTTTGAGAGATCTCAGTGGTTCAGGTCAGTTGAGACTGCTGGTCTTCCTATGGGGCCACCCTCCTCCTCAGCTGACCTTTTATGGGATTTATTACTTTGTGGTTTCTCAAATCTGAAGACTCATGGATCAGATCTATGATATCTCAAAGATAAACTCCTTCTGGGTTTTGTTGTGCAGATTATTTTTTTTTTCTATTTTGAAACCTTTCACCTTGAAGTTCTCTCATTAAGACATACAGTGTTTACAAGTAGAGGAACAACAGGATATTCTAAGGGGAGATAAAACAGTCTATCCCACAGAGAAGCTCTTTAAGAGTCCTGAGGATAACTCTTAGTCAATTCAAGCTACCTGGAAGACTCTCAGACAAGCAGAACTGCCTACAAGAGGGTCAGATTGGTCAAGCTGCCTGGAAGAAGCAGAGACCATCTGAACTACCTGGGAGAGGCTCATACCAATTAACTGACACCTATTAATCTGTTGAGCTTCCTGTGCTCTAGGCTTCTAGATTTTGTGCCCTGCCCTCCATGTTTGGGTAAGATTGGGTGATTACAGCTGTCTTTGTGGAGTCAGCAAGTGGCCCCCTCATCCTTATTCCTTTAAGTAGCCCAAATAAAAATCATTGTTCACCAAGATGTTCCATAGACCTTGGTGGTATCCCTACCTTGGTCTGTCATCAGTTTCCTATTTGAGGTGAGTAGATGTTTGTTCATGACTCCCAGGAATCGTGTCACATAATAAGATTTTAAAAACAATGTCTCCTCCCCTCCATGACACTTCAAGAAGTTCTGGTACTTGGAAAGGCAGAAACAGAGCATAAATAAATAATGGTATTATCTCTGCAGGCAAAGTTTTCCACGGTTGCACAACACATAACTTTTAGAAGCTTGTTTCTTCAGCTGTAGATTACTCCATATATTTATATAGATCTATTAAGTTTCAATATGTTCAGTTCCTGCATCCCTTGAAACTTGGAGAATATATTCTTTGCTGTGTCTTTCCAATATCCACAATGAGCCTCAAAGCCACAGACTTGGATCTTGGCATTTGGAGTTCTAAGAAATCATTGATTGATTCTCTTCCAAGTTAATGTATTGCCTTTGATCAACTAAATCATTCTTTTGTGTAATTTCTTAAAGCACCCAGAGGCTATGTTTTATCAATTGTTTACACAGCTTCTAAAGGTTTCTTTGAGCTACTTCACTGTGCATTTCTAACTTTAACATGGCAAATTTCTGTAGATCTTCCTAATTTATTGGAATGATGATCAGATTCTGGAAGACTAAACTGGGTTGAAGAAGCTGGTTTGACAATTCACACAACGATATCCAACTTAATAAATGAGTATATTGTGAATAGTTTCTGAATTCAGTTAGGAGAACTGATATATGTGTCAGAGACAGTGAATAAATCTTAGGGATTATTGATATAGTGATCAAAATCAGATTATGATGACAAAAACTAGCTACAAATACCAGCTGAGACTATGGAAAGAGGATCTGTGAGGTAGAACATTGGCCAAAGAGTAAGAAATTAAGGCAAATGGTATGTAAGGTAATATTTACCTTCTAAGTGGAGACCTGTGTGTGTAAACAAATATTGGAAAAACAAGTAGAGTCACAGATTACTAAGCCCACAATTTAGTGAATTTAAGAGTAAAAAAAAAATCAATTACTCTCCATAAAATCAAAAGATGCCTTTACTATGAGAGGTAAAAGGATAACAGCCAGAACACTGAGACACTGAGAGTGTTGTCTAGAGGTTGTCAGTGAACAGAAAAGGCAGAAAACATCAGACAAGCATGTGACAAGTAGGAAATTGAAACTGACTTGGTGCTAAGATGAGAGATGAGAGGATGGTTTAGAGACAGAAAAGGTGATGGTCAGAGATTGTTTGCACATTAGGAGCATGATATTTGGCAGCAAAAGTCTAGTTTTCTGGGTGACAGTATGTGAGTCCATGGGTGAATAGTAAGACACATATGTGACACAGACTCAAATTTTTAGGGTCCACAGCTAGGCTTTGCTGTAACATATCTGTGCAGAGAACACAATACAATTTCACAATGCCTAGAAGGTAGTTTTCCTATCTAAAATGAAATAGTGAGTATATATTTCATCTAGAAAAATTTCACTTCACCATATACATTAAATTGTGGTCAAGAATTTTAATTTAACTGTAACATCATGTGTTGTTTTCTTCATGAACAATCTTTCTTTTTAGGATTTGTTATGATCAGAAATTTGGTGTGAGTCTTTCTTAGTAACACAGATCTTATTAATAACTTTTATTTTACTTGTTTGATAATTGATGATATCACTTTATTCATCCACTACATAACAGAGTCACTGACAGAAGACAACTGCTATTCCTCACAAAACCTAGAAAAGTGTATTTGTCAGCTAATATAGCCTATTCACACCCTAAGTTATTGTGAAGCATTATTGATATATTCTGAACTATTGTGTATTTAAAATATTGCTCACAAATTGACTATATAGTAAGTATAACATATACACTGAATTTTGTAGAATTAGTTGAATATAAAATATCATATAATATCCTTTTTCTTTTACTGAAAATAGTTTTTCCTCTTACATAAGGAATTATGATTACAATTTCTCCTCTATCTACTCTTCCCAGTTCCTTCTAACCCCCTTTATCATCAAGATCCAGCCCTTTTCTCTCATTAGTAAACAAACAGCCTTCTAAGGGAAGAGTAGTATATAATAAAGTATTATAATAAAATATAATACAATAAGATAAAATAAAAACTATCACATCATAGTAGGAAAAAAACAAAGAGAAGGAAAAACATCCCAAGAAAAGGTACAAGAAACAGAAACACTTTCATTTGCTCACTCGAAAATTCTATAAAAAACACTAAACTGGAAGCTATAATATACACACAGAGGACTTGTAGAGTGAAAAGAAAGAAGAATAGTGTCTGCGTTTGGTGGCTGATTATGGGATGGACTCCTGGGTGGGGCAGTCTCTGGATGGTCCATCCTTTCGTCTTAGCTCCAAACTTTGTCTCTGCAACTCCTTCCATAGATATTTTATTCCCTATTCTAGCGAGGAATGAGGTATCCATGCGATGGTCTTCCTTCTTGATTTTCTTGTTTTGCAAATTGTATCTTGGGTATTCTAGGTTTCTGGGCTAATATCCACTTATCAGTGAGTGTATATCAAGTGACTTCTTTTGTGATTGGGTTACTTCACTCAGGATGATATCCTCCAGATCCATCCATTTGCCCAAGAATTTCATAAATTCATTGTTTTTAATAGCTGAGTAGTACTCCATTGTATAAATGTAGCACATTTTCTGTATCCATTCCTCTGTTGAGGGACATCAGGGGTTCTTTCCAGCTTCTGGATATTATAAATAAGGCTGCTATGAACATAGTGGAGCATGTGTCCTTATTATCAGTTGGAACATCTTCTGGGTATATGCCCAGGAGAGGTATTACTGGATCAATTGGTAGTTTTTTGAGGAACCTCCAGACTGATTTCCAGAGTGGTTGTACCAGCTTGCAATCCCACCAGCAATGGAGGAGTGTTCCTCTTTCTCCACATCCTTGCCAGCATCTACTGTCGCCTGAATTTTTGATCCTAGCCATTCTGACTGGTGGGGGACCCCACCTGCCTCCATGAGTATCCCTCCCCCACCCTGGCACTTCAAGTCTCTGTGAGGCTAGGAACTTCCTCTCCCACTGAGGCCAGACAAGGCAGCCCAGCTAGAAGAACATACTCTATGCACAGGAGGCAGCATTTGGGACGGGCCCCATTTGTTCCAGTTGTTTGGGACCCACATGCTACACATCTGCTACATATGTTCAGGAAGGCCTAGGCCCAGCCTGTGTATGTTTTTTGGTTTCTGGTGCATTCTCTGAGAGTCCCAGGTTAGTTGACTTTGTTGGTTTTCCTGTGGAGTTCCTATCCCATTTGGGACCCCAAATCCTTTCTCCTATTTTTCCATAAGGGTGACTCTATCTGTCCGAGTCAGCTTCTGGGTGGATCCTCTCAGAGAACATCATGCTCCCATCTGCAAACATAACAGACTATCATTAATAGAATCAGGGATTGATGCTTGCCCATGGGATGGGTCTCAAGTTGAGCTGTTTATTGATTGGCCATTCCCTCAGTCTCTGCTCCCCCACTATTTGTAGACAGGATAAATTTCGGGTTGAAAGTTTTGTGGCTGGGTTGGTAAGGAACCTTTAAAGACGCCGTTGAGTTATTTTTCTGTTAGGTGTCTACTCCTGGTCATGTAGCCTCACCTTAAAAGTAGCCCCCCTCCCCCACCCCCCACCCCCCATCCCCAGTAAGGCTCCATTGAAGAAAATTGAATTTCCATCTGCAAGAATCTATCTGTAGCTATCAATTGGAGCTAGCTTCTGGGTTAGAGATGGGTCCATGCTTCCACTTCTTTCACACTAAGACATATCGTGTGCAGATCCCTGCAGGCCCCATGCATGCTGCCTCAGTCTCAGTGAGGTCATATGTGCATTACTCCTATTGTTTTAGAGGGCCTTGTTTTCTTGGCATCCTACATCTCTTTTGGCTATTATATTTTTTCTGTTGCTTTTCTAAAAAGTTTCTCGGAGAACTGAGAGGAGGGATTTGATGCAGATATCCCATTCATGGCTAAAGGTTCCAAAATCTCTCATGTGCTATATACACTGTGTCTGTTGAGAGTCTCTGTTTGTTCCCATCTGCTATAGAAGGAAGCTTCTTCAATGTTGACTGGGGAAAGTACCCATCTACAGTAGAATGCATTAGGACTCATTTTATTACTCTTTTTTTTTCTCTTATAGAACAGTTGTATTTGGTTTTCTCCTAGGTCCCTGGACTATTTTATCGTCTTGAGTTCTTAGTCACCCAAGCATTGTAAGTTCTGGGTTCCATCTCACAGAGGCTTAACTCAAATCAGGGATTGGTTGGTTACCTCGATAAGCTTTGTTCCACTATTGTCCTAGCATTTCTTGCATGTTGGTTCCCATTTTGTGGCTGGCCTGATGTTTAGATTTTTCATTGGTTAGACTTCTGAGTACAGGCATGCAGGCTTGAAGGCTTTATGGAGGCATCAGCTTGATGTCATTTATTATGCTAATTTGCTGCTCAAATTGAAATGATCTAACCAACCGGGCAGTAGTGGAGCATGCCTTTAATACCAGCACGTGGGAGGCAGAGGCAGGCAGATTTCTAGGCAGAGTTCGAGGCCAGCCTGGTCTACAGAGTGGGTCCCAGAACAGCCAGGGCTACACAGAGAAACCCTGTCTCAAAAAACAAAAGAAAACAAAAGAAAAGAAAACAAAAGAAAAACAAAACTATTAAAAGAAATGATCTAACCAGAAAGTTCCTAGCTTGTTCTTTTATTTAATAAAATAGTAATTAATTCTGGAGCTCAAAAAATAGGTTGAATCATTTTCTTATAGTAAGGATTTTTTTAAATGTGTGTTCAAAACACCTGCAAATTCAGTATAGATATATGGCCTGCTGTGATCCAACTGCATTTGTGTTAGATCTCAGTATCCTCTAATGAGTTACATTGGGTTTTCTAGTCAACATTGTCAAAGTAGAAAAAAATATATTTGCATTTTTTACTATTTCATACATTGTAGGTATAGATATTATAGTTTATTCGGGTTGCATCAGTAATCTCTTTTAGAACCTAAATTTTAGTAGCCCACAGTCTTCAATAATTAGTCTCTAGGATTATGTGTAATTTCTAAAAGCATGAACTCACATAATAAAATAAATACTTGTTACAAATTTGTTTTAGTCTGTGACTAAATGTAGTGCCTGTTGAAGTCACTAAAACTATAGATCTATGAGCAAAACTAAATTAGCATAGTATTCTCTTACAATAAATATAAATTAATTAATGTTAGAATGCTATTAGGAGTCACTTAATTAGAAATATATTGAGAAAAATTTTCAATAATATTTTATTAACTCTAGGAGCTTCATATATACATAAATACATGCATACATACACATACACTATGTAGTTTGATCATATTAGTTGCCTGCTCATTCCCTTAACTCCTCCCAGATCCCCCTTAGACATATAAAGATACTCTTCAGTATTTTTGTCTTGTTTTTATTTTATATTAGTTTAGTTTTATAATGGAGATTTTTATTTGTGTTCTCCTTATATTTAAGGGTATAGTGCTATCAAATGGAGTATGGGTAACCTATGAAAGACCAAATCCTTTAAGTAAATTAACTCTTCCTCACCAGAACACATTCATTATCAAAAACTTCTCAGTTCTAGGGGTTCTCAGCCTGTCATTTTATGTTGAAATGTTGACAGTCTTGATTTTTTTTCAAATCTTGTTAGAACCGCTTCTTTTTTTTTTCTTCCTTCCACTCTCTCTTTCCCTCTCTGTTCTAAACACGTGTTTAGAAAAGATAGTGGTATCTCAGTGCCTAATGCATCTATAAAAATTACTCACTTATGATATATTGAGTTCTTTCATATTTATTTTTTTTTTTTTTTTTTTTTTTTTTTTTTTTTTTTTTTTTTTTTTTTTTTTTTTTTGATTTTCAAGACAGGGTTTCTCTGTGTAGCTCTGGCTGTCCTGGAACTCACTTTGTAGACCAGGCTGGCCTCGAACTCAGAAATCCACCTGCCTCTGCCTCCCGAGTGCTGGGATTAAAGGTGTGCGCCACCACACCCGGCTTTCATATTTACCTTTTCTGTGCTTTTTTTTGATAACTTCTAAAAAGTACTAGAAATTTTATTTTGGGTTTATTAGATGTTTCTGCAATAAATTTACCAATTGTTAAAATTACAAAATACCTATTTCATATTTTCAGATTTATTGCTAAATTATGACTGTTTTTGAAATTTTTAGGAAAAATTTATGCATTATGAAATATTATAAAAATTACAATCTTACACAGTATTTCTCTATCAATCTATATTGTAAGAATAATTATCATATAACATTTTAGAAAAATGATTACTCTTCAGAAAATAATCCCCTCAAATGGAGTGTGAATTTTTATTCGTTACTAATTATTTTAGCAGATGCTAGACACCAAACTCACATCACTCAAAACTAATAACCCTACTTTATGTGCAGCAAGAACCTTTTCATGCATATTAATTGCTTGATAGATTGTTATTAGAAATTGCTTTTGTGTCTTTATTTTACAAAGTTAATAAAAGCTATGTTATTGAAGTTTATTAACTTAGCTAAGTTAGTAAAATAGTTTTCATAAAGTTTTTTGTTTTGTTTTGTTTCCTAGTATGGAATAGTAGTTGGAATGATGGAATAACATCAACTGATTTGCCATCAAAGGAACTTTACCTCCTCTTAATTAATATGTTGATTCCCTAACTGTATTTAACAACAGAACCTATAGCAGGGACATTCAATTGTCCCTTATAGAATGGGTATCTTAAAAAGTAAAGGATTCTCTTTCACTCTCCCTCTCCCTCTTCCCTCTTTCTTCCCTCTTCCCTCTTCCCTCTTCCCTCTTCCCTCTTCCCTGTCCCTGTCCCTCTCCCGCTCCCTCTCCTGCTCCCTCTCCCCCTCCCTCCATTGCTCCTTCCCTTCCTCCCTCCCTCCCCCCTCTCTCTGCCTCTCCATGCTAAGCAAAAAGACAGCCAGAGGTCTATACTAAGAAAGTACCCCTCTGACAGCTAGAAACAGGCTCTTTACCTTAAACTAAACCTGTAATTTCCAGCATCCAAGATGGTCAGGTAAGCTGATACATTCCTGTTGTTTAATCAATTCAGCCTATAGCATCTTGTTATGGAAGCCTACACAGACTGATGTATCCTTTATATTCAGTAGTTCTAATATTAAAGTAGTGATTTGCTTTAGGTAATATTAATGGATTTGATAGTAAGTAGACAACCAGGTAGTCTTTTAATTTTGAAGTAGCTTACGATTTTATCACTGACTTAGGAATAATCTGACTTAAACTTAAATAATGCATGTCAATAAATTGTTTTAGTCATTGTGAATAACAAATATTGAATATTATTTAGAACACTTATAGACAGGAAATATTTAAAATATTTACATATCCTGTACAGTATGGGAGAAATCTAATTAGAATTTATGCTTAGTCTATAAAGGAAGGTTGCTGGCCTGATGTATGTATTTGTTTAGTGACAGGTCTTTCCATGACAGCAATAGTCGTAGTGAGTCTTTCTAGAAATTTCTTTAAAACCAATTGGTTATTATTTACTTTCCGGAATGGTTTCTGTGCTCACTGAATTGTACACAGAATACACTGCCATAAAGGAATTATAACCAGGGTGAAGGTGACACTTGCTATCTCTTAAGAAATAAATTCTTTTGTTTCTGAGTTTTTTATTTAATTAATTAAACTTGTTCAATGACAGTCTCATGCACGTACACCACGAATACCTGTCTCTCCTGTAATTTACTCTCTTTTGTCCTCCCCTTACTTCCAGTCATTTTCCTCCTGACAAATCCCAATCTCAAGTTCATTTCTTTCTCTTCTGCCTTGTGGTTCACTCAGTTTAACTAGCGTTATTTGTGTGATCATGGGTTTGGAATTATCATGAAAACATGGTGAGCTCACTAGTGGGCATGCAACTAAAGACATCAACTACCTTCTCCCAGAATCTCTCAGGACATTGACTAGCTGTTTTCTAGAACCTATGAGGATACAAACTGGGCTTCCTCTAGAATCCATCAGTAACCATCAGTTCAGTAGGGAAGGATAGGTCTCCATGATCTCATCCCCTCTTCATGTCAGGCTTTTAAGAGACTCTTTGCAGGCCCCGTGCAGGTAACCTAAGCTGCTGTGACTTCATAATTGCAATGGCTATAGTCATAAGCAGAAAATGGAAGGTTAAGTAAGCATAGAGAGGTATCTAATCCTAGTTTGGAATTTAGCTGTTGTGAATTTGGCTAATTGAAATTGTTTTTATTATTGAGTTTTAGTGTATTCTATGAATTTTCACGTATGGGTTGGATTTTAATTTTTTAAAAAATCTTTTATGAAAACATGCTTTATGCCAAGAATAATTAGTTTGGGTTAATCATATAACTGTAGTGGATGGCACAAAATTTACAAACCCATAGGGATATGGCTTAGCCAAACTTTCATTCGTTGCTTAATTTTTAATCACTGCTGGGTCTATCTTCTAGCCTATAGTTCTTCCTATGTATTATTCTATAATGTTCTTTGAGATTTATAACACACACATCTATATCCATATCCATATCCATATCCATATCCATATCTATATCTATATCTTCCATATCCATATCCATATCCATATCCAAATCCATATCCATATCCATATCCATATCTATATCCATATCCATATCTATATCTATATCATCTATCTATGTCTATATCATCTATATCTATATCTATAATCTTTATCTCTATCTCTATTTCTATATCTTTCTTTTTAGGGCTGGGTATCCAACCATCATTTATTTTCAGCAACTTGAACATTCATAAGTCTTAATATTCACCACTGTTCACTTTACAGAGAAGCTCCTCTGATAAGGCTTAGTGTAACATTTGGCTATGGGCATAAACACAGATGCTTAAAAGCCAGTCATTTTAGCTAAATAAGAGTAATAAGCCTGCCTCCAGGGTTTATGATTTCTACAGCCATATGTATTTGATTAGGTTTACAGTGTGAGGTGTGGAAGCTCCTATGACATGGACCCCAAATTCAGCCAGAGAACACTGGATTACCTTCAATACAGTGACATCCCTAGAGAACACTGGCTTACCTTCATTACAGTGACATCCCTATTGCACTAGAGGGCACACATTCCAGAGTGGGTTGGTATTACAGTTGATAGGGTTCACAGGTGAGTGAGAACATGCATGTATTTTCTCCCTGATCTATTACTATGCCAGCTGTAATAGAAGAAATAAAGCTCTCAGTTAAGTTACAGAGTGACTGCTTTGTATCTTTCAAACAACACCTGTGGTGTCTTTAGTGATAGTGTTTTACTATCCAGTTCTTGTGGAAAGCCAAGTAGAAGGGCAAGAGCTTGTATTGTTTCGGGGTCCAACCAAAAACTCACACGGAGATCTCTTACACTTGAAAACTAGGAGTTTTGTATAGTCACCTACATCTGCTAGGAGCATTGTATTCCAGATAATTGTATCTTACAATTGGTTTACTTGTGTACCTTCTTCACACTCAACACCATTTAAATACAAGAGCTTCTTTATCTATAATGAACCTTTCATATTGGCTAATAGATTGACAGTCAAAATTAATTCCAATATTACTGGAATTAATAGAAACATTGAGAGTTAGCACTATGAAAAAGTAAGTAAAATATTAGTGGCAGTTTTGAATAAAGTTTAAAAGTTACTACAGCCAGTAAGAGAATACAAGACTTAAAAAGTAGAACAAGAACATAGTTAAGGCTACAGTGAAGAACACATTCTTTGGATTATTATTAGAGCACATCTAATGTTTTACTCTATTCAGACTTCCTAATATTAAATGTTGTATAAATATCCTCTTTGGAATGAGGCATTGTTTCAAAGGAACTTTGGCATGTATATTTATCTACATGGGAGTGATTCTTTATTAACATGACCATGCAGAACACATTCCTTATCCACAGAAATCAGGAAAGGAAACTCAATGGAATGGAGAGCAACATAAAAAATACTGTAATGCTGAAAATAGTCAGTATGAATCAGCATTCATGTCTTAGTTTGCTATTGCTTCCCACTCAAACTGTTTAATAAGTTGTCAGTAAACGTTAAGGGTTCAAGAATCATCCTGATTTAAATAGTAAGCAAAAGCAAAGAGTGATGATTCAGCTGAATTTCCTGAATACAGGGGTCTCCCCATTTGGGAATGGAGACCCCTGGTGGACTCCAAGGCAGGGGTATGTGCCCTCAAACCTTGACTGGCTAGCACTCTATCTAGGCTTCTGACTGATTCTAATTTGATTAGGCTCTGGAGACTTCCCAGGGTTTTCTTACTCAGTCTAGCCACCTATTTTTACTTCAGGCCAGATGATATGGTGTCCTCAGATTTGCTGCCCTCAGCTGTGGTTGGCTGGTCATAGGTTTCTGGATCCGGGTTCTCATTTCTGGGAAAGAGAAAGTTAGGCCTAATATTCTAAACTGTCAGTTTGTAGCCTACCATGGAGTCAGCCTGGCTCTGGCTAACTCAGTTCTCTCAAAACCTAGATGGACACATTTTTAAAATGATGTTTAAGATGAAACACTACTTTTAACTTCTTTAACTTGCTTACCCCTAGAATAATTTTTATGTAGCAAATAAAGCTTATGTACCTTGAAATACATCTTTTGGATGACCAGCATACCAGTGTTTTATTTGGAAAGAGAACCAGTGCTGTGGTATGAACATATGTTGAAACTTCAGCTTGTGACTCTTTTTTAAGTCCTGGAGCTTTATCAAGGCATAAAAGTCCTGCCTGTCTGAAACTTTTATTCTAGTGGGGCAAGATGTTTTCTAGACAACCAGTCCACTGAGAAGAAAACTAGAAGACATTAATCGCAGAATAGACAGTTGGAATGGAATGTATACATCGAATCTACCAGGTGGTATCAAAATAAGGAAAACAACAACAACAATACCAACAAAATCAACAAGCAAACGAACAAACAAAACCTTGGAGCTTCCACAGTTGCTCAGACCTAATCATCTCAGAATTGAGGGGGAGGACACAGAAGGGTACTACACTTCTGAAGCTACTCTGACCTACACAGTAAGTTTTACATCAGCTTGGAGTAAAGATCCTGTCTTAAGACATCAGACAACAATCTTGCGATCTTCTGAGAATATCAAATCTTCCAGCATCTTAGAATATACATCAGGGATAGTCACATTGTAGACAAATCAATTAGTTCTCTAATGGTTGACACTATATAGACATTACTAGACATGTTTATTTGCTTTATAATATGGCCTTAGTAAAAAACAAGCACATTTGCCTTCTTAGTTATCATTTTAAAGCTCCAAACCTTGTATTTATCTTGTTTTATTATGTAAAGATAATTTAACGATTTAATCATACACTATATGATATATTATCATTATAATTTTCAAATGTCCATTTCATTAAAATTTTATCTTGTATACAAGTTCCTGCTGCTACAGAAATTTGAAAGTCTGGTAACAATATGTGCTAGTAACTTTCAATTAAACCATTTCACTTATAATCTATCACAATAAACAGATCTGCACAAAGAGCTTCTGAAACATGCATGGCTCAGCAGCATGATTACGAAAGCAGAGGAACTTTCTTCAATCAATGCCATGTTCTACCTTACCACAGTCAAGCAATACTTATAGATATTTTCAAAATCAAACACTATTTTTACAAGTATAAGGGATTTTACTTATTTTATGTGCAAAGAACATTTAAACCATGTTCATGCTCAGAATTCATATCTAACATGGGATCTAATATAGATCTATTGGTGGTGTGGCCCATTATACTCTTGCTCAGGGTAAAGAGAAGAGCAAGGATCACCAAATCACCTCAGAATGATGGAAAACAGGTGCCCAGTGGTTCTACAGCTCTGTGTTAGTGATTCACAAGCTTAAACCACATTTAAGCTTTGTACTATCATTTACTTTCTATTACTTCCCTATCATCAGAAGTGATGGTGGAGGAGGAATGAACATGGCATGTGTATAGAATGTTACGTTCAACTCCAACGCATGTTCTCACTCGTCAGAATTGCTGCCTCATGGATTTTCTTAACCAAGCTTTAAGATAAGACTTGTTAATTTATAGAAATCAAGAAAGTTAACAAAGTTGCAGAACATGTTATTTCCCAGTCATTCATGCAGTGAAGAACATCACCCCATCTGCTTATCTGAAGAATCCATATGCTTTGGATGGAACTAAATATCATTCTGTTATTAAAAAAAGAAGTCAAAACATCCAAATACAAGTACTACATCATTTCTCAGACATGAACATTTAAAAAGTTGTGCTTGCTTTGGCAGCACATACACTAAAATTTGAATGACACAGAGATTAGCATGCCCAAAACAATGACATGCAAGATCTGAGACATTTCATATTTTTGCAGTGAAAGCTTCCTGGAATCTATGAAGGTGATCCTAGTGAGGATTCCTAATAATGGCAGGTACAGAGTTTCACTTGGCTATCTTGGAGCCAAGCAAGGCTTCCAGTGGAGGTATTGGTATGAATACCAATAACTTGTGATATTGATCAAGGGTCCCATGGTGATGCACAGCCAACTGAGACTGAAGATAGGACAGAGGGTCACTCTCTGCAAACTGACAGTGGGGAAGGTGGAAGCATAAGGGTATCATGAACATTGACTCAGCTACAAAACCTTTGACCAAACAATCTGCCCTGCCTGCAAGATGTGCTGGGGCAATGCTGGCACAGAACTTCTGGGAGTAGCCAACCAATGTCTGATTTTTCTTGAGGCCCACGAAAGGGACAAGCCCCTACCTAAAAATTGCTTGGATGGCCATGAACCAGGAGATTGTATAGACCAGATAGATAGGGTAAAACCAAACACCACTGGCCTAAAACAAAACAATAGCAAAAGCATAACCAAAGCAACAATGAAACTCTGCTATGCTCATGGATCAGGGCTTCGTCCAGTCATCATTAGAGAGGAGCCGATGCAGAGATCCAAGCCAAACTTGGAGACAGAGAAGTGGGGTGAAGTGGGAGGGAAGGGGGAGGGGGGAAGGGGGAGGGGGAGAGGGAAGAAGAGAGGGGGAGGAGGGTAAGGGTTGTCTTGTGCAGCTTTTGTGTGAGGGCTTTTGCCTTGTCTTTTTTGTTTGTTTGTTTGTTTGTTTTTGTTTTTGTTTTTCAAGACAGGTTTCTCTATATATCCCTGGCTGTCCTGGAACTCACTTTTGTAGACCAGGCTGGCCTTGAACTCAGAAACCCACCTGCCTCTGCCTCCCAAGTTCTGGGATTAAAGGCGTGCACCACCACACCCGGATTTTTTTCTAGAGTTTAATGAAAATGAAGCCACAACATACCCAAACTTATGGGACACAATGAAAGCATTCCTGAGAGTACTACTCAGCTATTAAAAACAATAAATATATGAAATTCCTAGGCAAATGGATGGATCTGGAGGCCATCATCCTGAGTGAAGTAACCCATTCACAAAAGAACTCACATAACATGTACTCACTGATATGTGGATATTAGCCCAGAAACCTAGACTACCCAAGATACAATTTACTAAACACATGATACTCAAGAANCCTGGCAAACATGGAGGTGGAAGCTCACGGTCAGCTATTAGATGGAACACAGGGTTCCCAAGGAAGAAGGAGCTAGAGAAAGTACCCAAGGAGCTGAAGGGGTCTTCAACCCTATAGGTGGAAGAATAACCATGAACTAACTAGTACCCCCTAGGCTCGTGTCTCTAGCTGCATATATAGAAGAGGATGGCCTAGTTGGGAAGAGAGGCCCCTTGGTTATGCAGACTTTATATGCCCCAATACAGGGGAACGCCGGGGCCAAGGGGTGGGAGCGGATGGGTAGGAGAGCAGGGCCGGGATGGGGGAGGGTATAGGGAACTTTCTGGATAACACTTGAAATGTAAATGAAGAAAATATCTAATAAAAGTTAAAAAAAAGAAAAGAATAGTACTGTAAAAAAAATAAAAATAAAATAAAATAAAATAAAATAAAATAAAATAAAGGCGTGCACCACAATGACTGGCTCCTTGTCTTACTGTATTTTGTCTTGTCCTGTTTGTTTTTGTCCCTTGAGGCCTGGTCTTTTTGATAGGACACCAGAGGAAGAGTGGATTTGGGGGAAAGGGGAGGTTCACAGCTGGGAAGAGTGGAGGGAAGAGAAATTGTGTTCAGGATGTATTTATGAGAAAAGTTTTTGTGTTTTTTAAATTTTTGTTCACTTTACACCTCAATTATGGCCCCACTCCCTCCTCTCTTCCCAGTCCCAACTTTACAAATCCCCCCATTACTCCTTCCCCTTCCTGTCAGAGAAGGGGAGCCCCTTTGACCACTCACTCTACCCTGGGACATCTAGTTTTAGCAAGGCTAGGTACATCCTCTCCCACTGAGGCCCAACCAGAAAGTTCAAGTAGGGGGTAAAGGGATCCAATGGCAGGGAAAAGAGACCAAGACAGCTCTGTTCCACTTGTTAGGAGAACCACAAGAACAGAAAGCCTTAAATTTGCTACAAATGTGTTAGAGGTCCAGCTCCTGTATGCTACCTGGTTGTTGACCCAGGCTCTGGAGCCCCCATGGTCCCATGTCAGTTGACTCTGTGGGTCTTCTTGTTGTGTGTTTGACCCTTCTGACTTACTTTTATCTTTGACTTTTCCATTAGACTCCCTGTGCTCCTCCTGATGTTGGCTGTGGGTCTTCCCATCTGCCTCCGTCTGCTGCTGAATGAAGCCTCTAAAGAGACAGTAATCCTAGATTCCTCTCTGCAAGTATAACAGAGTATCATTATGTTAGGGATTAGATCTCTCACACAGGATGGGTCTCAAGTTGGGGCAATTATTAGATGACTGTTCCCTCAGTCTCTGCTCCATCTTTATTCCTGCACATTTTCTAGGCAAGACTGATTTTGGGTGGAAGGTTTTGTGGATGGATTGATATTCACCTCTGTCCTCTGGAAGTCCTGCCTGAGAAACTGCTAAATCGATTTACAAAGTGGTTGTACCAGTTTTCACTCATACTAGCAATGGTTCCTCTTGCTCCACATCCTCACCAATATGTACTGACACTTGAGTTTTTGATTTTAGCCATTCTGATAAGTGTAGGACTGAATCTTAGCATCATTTTTATTTGCATTTCCCTGATGATTAAGGACATTGAACATTTCTTTAAATGTTTCCCAGCCATTCANCAAAGTGGTTGTACCAGTTTTCACTCATACTAGCAATGGTTCCTCTTGCTCCACATCCTCACCAATATGTACTGACACTTGAGTTTTTGATTTTAGCCATTCTGATAAGTGTAGGACTGAATCTTAGCATCATTTTTATTTGCATTTCCCTGATGATTAAGGACATTGAACATTTCTTTAAATGTTTCCCAGCCATTCAAGATTCCTCTGTTGAGAAATCTCTGTTTTAGATCTGCACCCCATTTTTTAACTGGGTTGATTGGATTGTTGGTGTCTAATTTAATTTTTGAGCTCTCTATAAATTTTGGATATTAGCTCTTTGTTGGATGTAGGGTTAGTTAAGATTCTTTCCCCTCTGTAGGGTGCCATTTTGTCCTCTTGACAGTATCCTTTGTCTTACAGAATATTTTCAGTTTTATGGGGTTCCATTTATCACTTGTTAATCTTAGAGCCTGAGCCACTGATGTTCTGTTCCAGAAGTTGTCACCTGTGCCAGTGAGTTCAAGGCTATTCCCCACTTAACATTCTGTTAGATTTAGTGTATCCAGTTTTACATTCAGGTTTTTGATCCACTTGGACTTGAGTTTTGTGCTGGCCTATTTGCATTCTTCTAAGTGTATACTTCCAGTTAGACCAGCACAGTTTGTTGAAGATGCTTTCCTTTTTCATCATATGGTTTTGTCTTCTTTGTCAAAAATAAAGTGTCCGTAGGTGTGTAGGTTTATTTCAGGGTCTTCCAGGCAGTTCCATTGATTACAGACAATAAAATTTCTACAGATTTCAAAATACTGCAAGAAAAGGTTTTGAAAGTTTTCATCACAAGAAATGATAAGTATGTAAATGTTTAAATAGATGTGCTTAACCTTATTTAAATCTCACACAATATATTTAAACATTATGCAATGTATAAATTTATCAAACTGCCACCTGGTACTTTTTAACATCTCCATTTTTATGTATTTATGTATCAATTAACATTAATTTAATTTTGAATGTGTATGGTAAGAGCAAACACTTATAATGTATTGGTGAGAGTTTATACTATTTAAGCCACGTTGAAACCCAACCTGGAGATTTCTAAATATTTAAATCAATACTACCATATTATTTGGTATTACCACTACTGAGCTTATACTCAAAGGACTTTATACCAACTATAAAGACACTAGTGTACTTGTGCTCACTGTTTCTGTATTTACAATAATGGAGAACTGAGATCAACATAGATGTTCTAGCAACTGAGTCCTAGATGAGGAAAATAGGGTGCATTTTCACGATGGAATTTTATTTTACAAGTAGAGAGAAGGGCCTGGGTAATATTATACTGAGTGAAGTTACTCACACCAGGAAATGCAGTTTTATATGTTTTCTTTCACATCTTGGTCAGACATTCAAATATTTAGTTTTGAATTTTAACTTGGACTGACCTGAAATCCAGGAAGCTAGTAAAGGCCCACTGGAGGGAGCTTGCGTTAAGAAAGAGAAATAGAAGAATACAGGTAAAATGAAATGAGGGAGAAATAATGGATCGTCTTTAGGAATTCGGACCTACTCATACTGTTTTTGTTTCCCGGTTCCTTCCCCAATTCTTTTTACTTCTCACCTACCTTTAAGTGGGCACCTTTGTATGACAGAACCTAAGGTTAATTTTTATATTAACCTCCCCTATTATCTGGTGTACACTAAACTTTTTACACACCTTCTTGCAACCTCCGATTCCTAATTCACGTGATGAAGGGCAGGAGGATGGAGGAGAGGAAGGAAGGGAAGGGAGGATTGGTTAGCCTAAATGAGCGTATTAATTCTTGTTAGTGTTGTGACAGGGAGATCAATGGAATAGAATCGAAGACCCAGAAATGAATCCACACACCTATGGTCACTTGATCTTTAACAAAGGATCTAAAACCATGCAGTGGATAAAAACCAGCACTTTCAACAAATGGTGCTGGCACAACTGGCAGGTATCATGTAGAAGAATGTGAATTGATCCATTCTTATCTCCTTGTACAAAGCTCAAGTCTAAGTGGATCAAGGAACTCCGCATAAAACCAGAGATACTGAAACTTATAGAGGAGAAAGTGCAAAAGAGCCTTGAACATATGGGCACAGGGGAAAAATTTCTGAACAGAACACTTACAGACTTATGCTGTAAGGCCTAGAATTGACAAGTGAGACCTCATAAAATTGCAAAGCTTCTGTAAGCAAAGGGCATTGTCAATAAGACAAAAAGGCAATCAACAGACTGGGAAAAGATCTTTAACCAATACTAAACCCGATAAGGCGCTAATATCCAATATATATAAAGAACTCAAGAAGTTGGAGTTCAGAAAACCAAATAACCCTATTAGAAATGGGGTACAGAGCTAAACGAATAATTTAGCTTTGAGGATGTGCTCAACATCCTTAATCATCAGGAAATGCAAATCAAAACAACCCTGAGATTTCACGTCATACCAGTCAGAATGGCTAAGATCAAAAACTCAGGTGACAGCAGATGCTGGCGAGGATGTGGAAAAACAGAAGCATTCCTCCATTGCTGGTGGGACTGCAAGCTGGTACAACCACTCTGAAAATCAGTCTGGAGGTTCCTCTGAAAACTGGACATAGTTTTACCGGAAGGTCCATCAATTTCATTTTGGGGCATATACCCAGAATATTCTCCAACTTGTTATAAGGACACATACTCCACTATGTTCATAGCAGCCTTATTTATACTAGCCAGAAGCTGGAAAGAACCCAGATGTCCTCCAGCAGAGGAGTGGATACAGAAAATGTGGTATATTTACACAATGGAGTACTACTCAGCTATTAAAAACAATGAATTTATGAAATTCTTAGGCAAATAGATGGATCTGGAGGATATCATCCTAAGTGAGGTAACCCAATCACAAAAGAATACACATGATATACACTCACTGACAAGTGGATATTAGCCCAGAAACTCAGAATACGCAAGATAAAATTTGCAAAATTCCTGACTCAAGGAGAAGGAAGACCAAAACGTGGATACTTCAATTCTTCTTAGAAGAAGGAACACAATACCCATGGAAAGAGTTACAGAGACAAAGTTCGGAGCAGAGACTGGATGAAGTACCATCCAGAGACTGCCCCACATGGGGATCTATCCCATTAAACAACCACCAAACCCAGACACTATGGCATATGCCAACAAGATTTTGGTGACAGGACCCTGATACAGCTGTCTCCTGTGAAGCTCTGCCAGTGCCTGGCTAATACAGAAGTGGATGCTCACAGTCATCCACTGGACGGAGCACAAAGTCCCCAATGAAGGAGCTAGAGAAAGTACCCAAGGAGCTAAAGGGAGCCCAGTAGGAGGACCAAGAATGTGAACTAATCAGTACCCCCAGAGCATTAGAGTTTTGTAATTTTCTCATTATTTTATACATATTTTATGAAGGTTATTTGTCTATATTTAAAGTAGGTATGTTTAATATTTTTCTATATTTTTCTTGCTATATAAAATATAATTGGTATTTTATCTTTGTATTATTGTATGTGGAAATTATTTTTAATAGTTTTCTGAAAAACTTTAGTTCCTCTAGTGATACATAAAGGGCTCTGCCATTACAAAGAACTTTTCAGTTACATCAAATTGTCTATTTAATTTTTAGTTCTTTGACCTTACGGTTCACATTTTTTAATACACATGTTTTATTTGCCTTATGTTTCTGTTTGTTTGTACTGATAGTGTTAAATCACTTCTTATTTAATTTCCCTTGTTTTACTTAAATTTTTCTCAGTATAAGCTCTTGTTAGATAGATCTTATCTTGCAACTCCATTTCCCACTCCTCTCTGGGGCATGAGAACATCACCAGGCCTGGATTTCAATCAGAGCAGGAAACATATCTTTATACAATACTTATATCCTCTTAGTTTTTGAATTTCATTTTGTTTTATTATGTCTTTGTTTCCACCTGCTTCTTTCTACTCTCTCAATCCCCACAATACAAATCTATATTGATCTTAACACACACTTCATAGCTATGAAATACCAGCAAATGAGGCAATTGTGGAGAGATGCACAGCTTTTCGGAACATAATAAAAGTAATAGCTGTGTCCCTAGACTTTGGTGTAACAAGCCCCACTGGATTTTATATCACTTCCTCGTTTTCAAACTGAAAACTCTAATCAGACTTTTTATTTCTCCTGTTTTTCTTATTTAATGCTGATACATTTTTATCTTGATGTATTTTTTGACATTTTATGTCTTGTTTATTTCTTGAAATAAATCAGAAATCTCTCAAATGTTGTTTTATCCTCCATCTGACATCTTTACATCATACCAAGAAACTGAAAGAAAAATGCATTAGCAAGAAATGCATTAGAAAATTTCATTTTGATTAAAATGTATAATGGAATATAGTGTTTCTTCAAGAAGTACTGAGAATAAATGAAATACAGTTTCTTACTTTTACGATCCAGCTCTGTTCAGCTTGTATTAAAAACACCTGTCAAAGCTACCCATTAGTTGTCACTCCTTGTCATATGATAAATGTAGAAAGTATTTCTTAACTTAGCGATGATTTCTTCTGACACTTTTTTTCTTCGACTTCCTATTAATCCTTTTTCACATCTGTCTTGACACTGACATTTTGAGATGATGGGCTAGCTGCAATCAGTGATCATCTGCTGAGGCTTTTGAACTGAAGGTGGGGAGAGAGGGGAGGGAAGAGGGAGAGAGAGAGAGAGAGAGAGAGAGAGAGAGAGAGAGAGAGAGAGAGAGACAGACAGACAGACACAGACACAGACACAGAGAGGTAGACACAGAGACAGACACAGAGACAAGCAGAGAGGCAGAGACAGAGAGACAGAGAGAGGGGGGCAGAGAAGCATGTAGGCCATCTTCAGATTTTCCCTCTTCCTCCTCCCCATAAAACCCAATCTTGCAGTCTCATGTTCTGAAATGTCTTCTGGATACAGAAGGCACATTGTACTCTTAAAACTATAGCCACTGTGGTTACTTGAACAAGATCTACATAAACTAAGTCAGTAAAATTTCAAACATAGATGGGAAAGGGGTTCCCAAGGCCCCACCACTAACTATAGTTGTTGGCTGTCAGTTTTCTTTTTCTTTCTTTTTTTAAAAATTAGATATTTTCTTTATTTACATTTCAAATGCTATTCCCTTTCCTAGTTTCCCCTCTGAAATTGTTTTATCCCCTCCCCTCTCCCCCTGCTCCCCAACCCACCCACTCGCCCATTCCTGGCCCTGACATTCCCCTATACTGGAGCATAGAACCTTCACAAGACCTAGGACCTCTCCTCCCATTGATGACTGACTAGGCCATCCTCTGCTACATATGCAGCTAGAGCCACAAGTCCCACCACATATTTTCTTTGACTGGTGGTTTAGTCCCAAGGAGCTCTGGGGTACTGGCAAAGCCTTCAGGAGACAGCTATATCAGGCTCCTGTCAGCAAGCTCTTGTTGATATCTGCCATAGTGTCAGGGTTTGGTGGTTATTTATGGGATGGATCCCCAAATGGGGTAGTCTCTGGATGGTCAATCCTTCAGTCTCTGCTCCTAACTTTATCATCAGGGAAATGCAATTCAAAACAACCCTGAGATTCCACCTCACACCAGTCAGAATGGCTAAGATCAAAAACTCAGGTGACAGCAGAAACAGAAACACTCCTCCTTTGCTGGCGGAATCGCAAGCTGTTACAACCACTCTGGAAATCAGTTTGGAGGTTCTTCAGAAAACTGGACATAGTTCTACTGGAAGATGCATCAATACCATTTTTGGGCATATACCCAGAAGATGCTCCAAAATGTAATAATGACACATGCTCTACTATGTTCATAGCAACCTTATTTATATTAGCCAGAACTAGAAAGAACCCAGATGTTCCTCAACAGAGGAATGGATTCAGAAAATGTGCTACATTTACACAATGGAGCACTACGCAGCTATTTAAAACAATGAATTTATGAAATTCTTAGGCAAATGGATGGATCTGGAGGATATCATCCTAAGTGAGGTAACCCAATCACAAAAGAGCACACATAGTATGCACTCACTGATAAATGGATATTAGCCCAGAAACTCTGAATCCTTAGAAGCAGGAACAAATTACCCATGGAAGGAGTTACAGAGGCTGTCAGTTTTCTTTAAGAGTGCATCTACCAGTAGTTATCCAATTCTCCAATAGATGACCCCACATCCCTTGGCACATGGACAATGCTAATTTGTGTCTGAAGTAGAAATTTCTGGTTGGGTCATGTGATGCAGACTCCTCTGGTCAGGCTGAATCATGTGTTGTTTTACTGAGGCAAGACTCATGGAAGGACACGTGATGTTGGTAGCAAATATAAATAAGACTGAATGGATAGTGATGGGGACACTTTTCAGTGTTTTGTTTGTCTCTCATGTTTGTCTTTGCTAACCTTCCCTTCATTGAGAGAGGCACATCAGAAAACTTCCAGAATCCTGGTAGGTACTGGTTGCTCCTGCTGACTCCTGATGATTTGGTAGCAAAGGCTTGGCAGTTTCTGCTAGATCATGCCACCACTGCTGATTCATGTTTGGTATCCTGATACTACTGGATTGCTGATATCCTGACAGAGATTGGAATTACCCCAAAGAATTACTTCTAAACAGGTCCACATCCCGTTGTTCTATTTACCATCCTTTCGTCCCTACCTTTGGATGGTGGGCTAGAAGGGGATTGAAGTATTTGAGAACCCTTTTGAAAAGTAGATATAAAACATTCTAAGTCTAGAGGTCTCAATGGATTATAAAAAATAATCAAAGAATATGAGGACATGAAGATTGGATGAGGACATATTGAGAGAGTTCAATGTGGCAGTAAAGGCATAGGTATGGTGAAGATATATTTTATATGTGTGTGAGATTGTTAAAGCATGAACTATTACTAATGAGCTTTGAAAACATTGCATAAAAAATACTATAGGACACTTGTATTTATAGGCAATGCGCAGAGCCAACAAACTTAGGAAAAAGAGGAGGGTTATCACTGGAGGCTGGGGAGGTAAGAATGGAAAATCTATTGAGGACAGTTTCCTTTAGTGATGAGTAAATATTCTAGAAATAGAGAATGACAATGGCTATTGTCACCAAGAACATAATGAAGCACACTGAACTATGTATTTCAAAGAGGTGAGTTTTATGGAATAGGGATTGTATCTCAATAAAGCTACTATTAATAAAAAATTTAAAAATCTCCTCTAGTCATACTCACCAATGATATACCTGCAAACTGAACTGTCCACGTCTGTTCTCTAAAGATTTACTTATTTATCTTATTTATGTGAGTAAACTGTAGCTGTCTTCAGACACACCAGAAGAGGGCATCAGATCCCATTACAGATGGTTGTGAGCCACAGTGTGGTTGTTGGGAATTGAACTCAGGACCTCTGCAAGAACAGCCGTGCTCTTAACTGCTGAGCCATCTCTTATGAAGTTCTTACCAAGTGACTTTCTTGAAACAAAACTCTCTCTCTGTCCTGCCTGACACAGAAACACTGAATTGAAATTTTGTTAATATTCCTATATTATAACCCAGAAAGAATATGAAAAGGAACAAGTAGCATTGTTATTATGTTTTTTTCCGTGAGCTATTTTAATAAAATAATCCCCTTTAAAAAAGAAAGAAAAAGAATCTTCTACTTCTTTCAGCCCAGGAACCTTGACCACATTCGTCTGCTGGGATACCAAATATAATCTTTTCTATTACCAGGGGATCTTAATTGTTATTTGCTAGGACACAAAATTAGAGACTAGGGTGTAGGAAGTGAATATTTGCTTTATCCCTTCCCATTCCATTGCTATTTCTGTATTAAACAACAACTATCTAATAAATAGTAAATATGCTGTCCTATAGAGCTAACTAAAGGTATAAAGAATGTGTTAATAAATGATAACAGACTTTAGGAAAGGCTTGGGTTGTATCTAGGAAATAAGGCCAGAAAACAGCTGAGCTATCAACATTTCATACTCACCTTCTGAAATCTAATATTGTCTACACTTTTTGACCTTGAACAATTTAAATTCAAAAGAATTTGCTTCCAAAAATGATTTAAAGGTGTAGTAAG